>VZTY01007211.1:306676-349193 GCA_013400935.1 Turnix velox
CAAGCCTGGCTTTGAATGTCTCCAGGGATGGGGCCTCCACCACCCCTCTTGGCAACCAGTTCAATGGTTGTTCCTGACATCCCTTCCCCTTGATATGACAGAAGGTTGTCTCACACACAGAGACAACAAGACACCTGAAGCAATATCACATTCTTTAACACAGCAAAAACCTGTCCTGAAGAGCAGCCTGAGCAAAGACAACATGCAGAAAGATGAAAGAATCATAAGGTCCTTCCTTGTAGCAATTGACAAGGGTTTTAATTGATCTTGTATTCAGAATAGCTGTACTTTGAGGCAGTTGGCATTAGATAGATAAGATAAATGATGCCAAAAGTACTACATGTGTGTTCATCTAAGCTTAGGGTGTGATCTGCCCAAATGCTGTTTCTCTTAGTCTGTCACTTTTGTATCGCTGCCTGTCACTGGAGAGCAAGGAATTATGTGAGAATTGCACTCAGCATTGTGTGAGATGAAAGCCATAAGTGTTTGTCAGTTATAGTTGTGGCTTAGCACATATTTCAAATTAAATGATCTGATTCTGCTCTTCAGTCTTGCTTATCTATAAATAGTTAAATTCTTAATTTGTGAATGTGCCACTCCCAAACATCTGCCTGGCTGCTTTCCAGTGCTTTGTATGCAATCCCTAATGAAACTGTAGATGCGCTGTTACATATTTACCAGTCAGTGCTTGAGCAAGGAAAATTAATTTGCTTTGTCACCTCACTTCATGAGTGTTAGTTCCACAAAAACCTGCAGGACATCTGACCACAATGAACATCTAATGCCAGCGTTTCCAGCAAGCCCCTTCCAAAGCCCATCGGACACAATTTTGAAGTCGACGCTTAAGCAGAGGAAGCAGATTTAAGAGATTTTTTTTTCTGATTATTATGTAGTTGTTTAAAGTGTGTCCCTCAAGGATGGGATACTTCTAAAATGTGACAGTAGACAACGTAGTTGTATGCTTGCACTTGTTGCTTTCATTTCTGGTTACTTCCAAGACAGAATCTGGTGATGCCATGATCTTATCACTAGAGTAGGTCTCTGACTCATATTAAATCGCTCATTACATAAAGATACTGTTCTGATCTTATAATAGCCTGATTAAAGTAGGCTTCCAGTATGAAGTGGCAGCTTCATAATCATGTAAGCTTGCAAAAATTAGTGTGTCTCTAGTATGGAAGCTGTTAGGCAAGTGCTATTGACTGCTTAATAGAGTCCTGAAAGGATCTGCATCTGTATCCAGATCCAGCAGGATACTGCTGACACATGTTGACTGTAGTCTGCTTTAGTATAGTTCTAATGTTCAGCATTGTCTCTACAGCATCAGGCAGGTTACTGTTTTTGACATTTACTGTTGAGGTTCTCTAGATGTTGTTTTTTCCTCCCAAAGCTTGATTATCAGAAATGCTCCAGCATCCCTTCAGAAGGCAGTCTTACTTTGTACTTCCCAGTGTTGGCAGGCAAGATGAATGGCTTCTGCTGAAAAAAACTCTTCGTTTTCCACTTGGACATGCAGGACTTATACATAGCCTTTGTGCTCTATGCAGAGGAACTCAAGAAAGATCCTGATTACTGTTCATACAGTGGTGGAACAGCTGCACAGTCTCTGATGTTTGCCACAAGCTCACACACTAAAGCTAATTTTAAAATCTGGTTTGTAGATCAAAAGAAAATTGAAGATTCCCTTTCTTATAACTGTGTTCCCTATAGTAATGGAATTTTTATTTGTACCTAGGAAGTTGTTCAAGATGAGCAGATAAAACCTCCATTTGTCCAATGTATTTGACACAAACACCAGCACTGGCTGAACGCCCAGTCCTTGATGCTTTGTTTATGTAGCTCATGGTAATACTCTTATTTTTGCTGCAGTCCCTCCTTATTGAAACCTGTTCCAGCTGTTTGCAGTGTCTTTCATTGTCCTTTAAATTATTTTGGCAATCTTGAATAGAGCTAAGTCAAAGCCATATGTGTTGTGGGTAGACAGGGTTTTGCAAAACTTCTGTTGCATTAAAAAATACCAAAACCAACGCACAACCAAGAAAAAGGAGAGTTGATTCCATATCCTTTTTAGAACTCATTCCTCTTGCATATACAGGGTATATACCAAGTCTTCTGACTCTTCTGGTTTGAAGCTAGACCTAACTACTAAAAGATGAGTAACAAGTCAAGCTCTAATACAGCTTCTTTTGTTAGGGGTTTTGTTTGGGGTTTTTTGTAATCTAACATATGCTCAAATGAAAGATCCCTTCCAATTTGGGCAATTCCGTAATTCTGTGACTCTGTGCCTGTGAAGGAGTTTGTATAGTGTTTAGAATAGCAACTGGCTTCAACCTATTACATGGACTAAGTGGCCCAGATTTTACTGTGCAAATTGCTTCCCTCTGTAAGCTCTGCAACTCTCTCACCAGCAAGTCTGTTTCTGTGCTACTACAGAGCATAATGATTTTAAATAACTTAATGTCTGAAGTTTCACTCTCTTTTCACATGCTGGACATGACTGCTGCTAGAACACAACTGTGAATAAGCCTATTACATGCACTTACAGCCTGCATGTTCATCTCCAGAAGGGAGCTGGCCTTTTTTGAAAGATGCTTCAGTTCTGCAACTGTCATTTGAGAGATTAAAACTTCTGGCTGAAATTGGGTGGTCAGAAGATGCAGACGTTTCCTGAGGATCATACAGATTAATCATACATAATTCAAAAATCCTTTCACAGGTTATAGAGCTACTATTTTTAGAAGATGCAACCGGAATAAGCTTGTATTTTCTGGTCCACAGAAAACAGACTAAGCTGCTACTGCTCTTTGAGCTTCAAAATCAACTGGCCTGACAATTCTTTATAGAGAACTATTTTGTTGAAATGTGCAATTCCAAAAGAGTCATAAAAATAGAAGTTACAAAAATTAATTAGGAAACTGGGAAACACTGCAGTGTGTTCTGAGATAGGAAAAAAACATCACAGCTTTAACAGGAAGCTTAGGAATAAGCAGCAATTGGAGTCCATGTCTAGCCTTGATAAGTATCACAGTACTCAACATACCCCTACAGCAGGGGGGAGTCAGGGCTGTTGCACAAGCTGTCTAAGCAAAACTGCCCAAAATACAAGCATTGAGGAAACTGAAGTTGATCATAGCCAGCATTTTTTAAAGTGCTGCATGTGTCTGCCCAACTCTAAGGCAGAAGCTTGAGCTCTCCCTAGGCTTTCTGTGCAGATTAATGTAGCTTAAACGCCAGATTGATTTAGTGCTAGTATCTTAGCTAAGATGGCTAGTTCCACTCTTCAGGTATAAAGTTTGGAATTTAAAAGCTCATTTAAACTAAGCTTTCCTGTTTCTTGCATTATTTTCTCATTCAATTTCAAATACTGTGCTAAAGATAAATCCCACAAACAAATCTCAGTATCGAATGATATTGTGAGGAAGAAAACCTGGATGGATGTGTCATGGGTTCTTTGTTTAAAAAAAGAAAATTATGCAAAGAATGGCAATCCTGGCTTGGGCCTGAATTCCAACTGAAACTACATCTAATGATAACAGGCATGTTCTGAAATCATGTTTTGCAATGTATAAACCATTGCTTTATACCTCTGGAGTATTCTGAGCTGTTGAGATGTTTATGAATAGTTTCATCATATAGAATATTCACATAGACCTTACTTGGGATGGAAACAACCAGCAAAGAATACACCTGATGCAGTCATTCAGTTCAAGCTGGGGAACCTCTCAAAAGCTATCCATCTACAGTCTGAATATCAATACTTCTGTGCTTTGGTAGAAAATTTCATGTGTTGAAAGTCAGTAGTGTGCTGCTATGGATTCTGCCCTCCATTGTCTAGGAGAACAAGGCTAAGGCTGCTGATGGGCGTTGGAACTCGGCACGTCCAAGAGCACATGTGCTCACCAACCATTTCTTTCTTAACAAAGCCTGTGCTGTTTTCAAACACTTTGTCTTAACATAATACTAGTATTTAATAAACTGTCTTTGTTTGCGCTAAGCTTTGCCGCAGGAAAGCTGCAGAGAATTGTCCAAAGGTAAAATCCAATATTGCTGTCATTGTTTAAATATTGTTCCTACTATAATTTTTCTAATCTAGTCATTCACAATAGCTATTTACACCATCTAAGAAGGAAAGAGACTTGTAATCTGTTGCCCATGAATACAGTCAGTGTACAGGAGTATAGATATACCTGTGTGTACTCAATCTTAATTGAAATGTGGTTTAGTCTTAAAAATAGCCTTAGGTAAGTGGGTGCTCTGAATGAGCTAATGGAAAAAGTAATGGCAAAAATGCTAACTAAAGAGCTGAATAAAAATAGCTTCTCTGCTTTCATAGTGCTGGTAAAGGTCAGCTACTTTAAAGTACAGTAATTTTTGAGGATATAGAAATAGAATTAGTATTGTTACAAATCCCATTGGTGACTTGAAAGTGAAAGCCTAAAGATATTTGGGACTGGGGGTGGAATCCACTATCCAATATGGGCGGGAAGTTGGTTTTTTGTGGTGGTTGTACTGAAATTATCTTGTGGTGAATCACTTCTGCCTGTGACATGGCAAATTTGTTTTACTAGGTACCTCTTGGTTGTTGCCTAAACCTTAGAGATCATCAGAAATTGATGGTCTGTTACAGGCCTTGTCTAGGAGTTGTCCAGTCTTGGAAATGCTGAGTGAGAGCCACACTGGTTCAGAAGTCAGTTCAGAATTACTACCTGACCAGGAGAGAGTTTAGAAGTTTTTGTTGTGTTTTCAGGACACCTTCAAAGAAAATTATTTTGGACACGTTTTGTCTGAGTCTCTTTGGGTATGGCTGCACAGTTAACGTGTTTTAGTATAGGAATTTTTTTTCCTTTCGCTCTACTGTCCATTTAAAAAACTAATCCTTAATCTTAAGTGGTGGAATTGAACTGATGCTCATGCCATTGTGCCACTAAACGCAGGTGGAAGAGGGCCTTTTTGTGTAAAGTGAAATGAAAGATCTATAGCAGAATGGCTGTGGCAGAATATGTTTTGTAGAAATAATGCCTGAAAGTATTAACGTATTGATCTCTTTTTTTCCCCAGAATACCCATGCAAAATTCCATGTACTATTCCTTTTCTTTGTGGCAGCCATGTTCTTCATCAGCATCCTGTCACTCTTCAGCTACCACTGCTGGCTAGTTGGCAAAAACAGATCAACCATAGGTCAGTTAACTGGAATATGTAATTGTTCCTTGTCTAGAAAACCAACAAGTTAGTGAGAATGTGAGGCCTACAGGATATGCCTTCACATATAAATGCAAATTTTAAATACTGTGCAATAAGAAGCACGTTTGGTGGAAGTAATAAAAGCTGAAATATATGGGGAAATGAAGCATGCATAGGTATCCTCTGCTGCAGACCAGCATGTGGTTTCATGATAAATGCTGATTTGTTTTGTTTGTATTTTTGAGATTTCTGAGGCACTGTATTTTTGTTGTGTTTTTATACAGTACATAACACAGTTGTTATTTGACAGTGACTTATTATTTGAATACTTTGAGTAGCTGGATGGCCCCAACCAAGGTGAAAGCTCTACCGTGTATAGTGTAGTGTATAGGAAGTGGCTTGTAAATGCAATGCAGTAAAAATGGAAACACTAATGCACATTTCTTACATAATAGAGATTCCTGTGATTTCTGTGCCTAAATTTTTAAATTACATTGACCAAAATAAGTAAGTTATGTCATTAGTTAAAGTATCTGAAGTTCTTGCTTAAGTGTTTTAAAGTGTTTTTTGTGGAGTATTTCCACAACTGAGTAAGCCAATACATTGTACATTTCCACAACTGAGTAAGTCAATATGTTGGTGGGTATTCCACAACTGAGTAAGTCAATACATTGTACATTTCAATGGAAATTAAATTTCCATCCTCAAAAAGAATCTGAAATAATTATCAAGTTACTAGTATTTTTTGATGGAGAAAACTCTTTTGATTGCTTAATAGGATATTCATTTGAGTCTGCTTTCTCTTGATTTATCTACAGCTGAAGAATATTAACAGTCTCTCTTAGCTTTGAAGAAAATTTTAGCATCTTCCTTGCCCAAAAGTCAGTGGTTATAATTGGCAAAACAGTCAGTACTATATTTATTGTCTGGATTGTGACTGTAAAAAGACAAACTGTTGGTATGGTGAAAGCAATGAGTCCTCTCAGTTCTTGGCCAAGGGTGTGTGGGTATTGGTTGCTTATGGTTAGTGGTCTCTGTGTTTCTAATGTAGTACATCTGATACAATGGGATGCTCTAAATTCAACTTCAGACGTTGACACAATTGGGTTTAAGACCAGTAGCACTTGTGGTAAATTGCTTCTAGAAGAGGAGGTCTGCTCATAGACTTCGTAGGCCAAGAGAGAGCCTGTCATTGCTATATCAGTGAATATGGCACTCTGATGGTACTTAATTGTCTCAGAGTTTGTATTAATTGTAAAGAGAGAAAGATGACAGAGAAAGATGACTTCCTGTAATCTGTGACCTTTCTTACCTATAATTTCTATTTTTGTCATTTTATCTGGTGATACTTTTTGTAATTATTTGAGGTGTCTGTTTTTCCCCTTCCTGTAATACTCATCAGAATCACCTCAGCTTGCCTGACACTGTATTAATAGCAGACAATTTTGAGTCTGTTTATTCACCTTCCCTGATGCTTTATCAGCCTAGAGATACTGCATGTTTTTCTTTTACAGAAACATTCCGTGCTCCCACATTTCGAAATGGCCCTGATAAAAACGGCTTTTCTCTTGGATGCAGCAAAAATCTGAGGGAGGTTTTTGGAGATGAAAAGAAGTACTGGCTACTCCCTATCTTTACCAGGTATTCAGTCTGAATGGGAATGAATTGGAGAATAAATGGATTCCATGACTCTCACCTTGCTTCCCTTTCTTTTAAAAGGCAAATCACAGCAGAAAAGCCAACTTGTAAATCCTGCACAATGAATATTGGTGTAGGGAAAAATTGCTGGACAGAACTAAGCAACCTCTGCAAAGGGCTTTCACTCAAAAAACAAGGGCCTTAGCAATAAGGGCCTTAAAAATACAGAAGTTTGGAAAGCTTTGAGAAGTGTATTTCGGAAATTGAAATTGAGTGTGGTAGCATTACGGTGCGATTATAGAGCAGAAAGAGAAAATCCAAATTCTTGAACTTTAGCTACACTGAAATAACAGTTTGAAAACACTCCCTCTTACCCTTGAAAAAACTTGATGGCTTTCCTGGTACTGTTTCCGTATTGAAAGCTGCCTGAGAAAGTACATATAAATAATCAGCAATGCAAAAAAAAAAAGATCTGATACAATGAAAAATGCTGGTTTTAAAATTTCAGCAGAGCCCATGTTAAGGAGTTGTAGCAAGCATCAGGGAAGCTTGACAAAGCAAAACTGAGCTGCTGCCCACTCCCACCACTCCGTAAAGTCAGCAGAATAAAACAGGTGCCTTGTTTCAGCAATGCAGCAATGCTTTTGCAGTGCTGTGAGTCTGTTGGTGAACTAATTTGTGAAGTTGAGGTCTGGTAGCAAAACAGCAGAGGTTAATAATGAGATCTGCAAGTTACTTCAGCTGTTCACTAAGCTGCCATGACTTTTAGTGTGATTAAAAAAGAAGCTGTATTTTGGTTGGATCAGTCTGTTTTGCCACCAGACTTTATCCTGATTAAATTTACTTTAAAAGAAGGCTTAGCTAACCTCAGAGCGATGGGCAGAGGGGAAAGCATGGCCATCAGAAGATTATTTATGCTACAGTTTCTGAGGTTATAAATACCAGATCATTGACTACATGTGCCTAGTTGCTTGGGGGAAGACTAGGGCTACAGGAGCTCAGTGACATTTCTGATACATGTAGACTAGTGCTGTGCACAGCAATCCATTCTGAGTGACAGGGTGGAAATCACTTGTGCTCCAAGATTTAATTAACTGATCATCCGGCTTAGTGGTAAAACTGCCTTGCCCAAGCCTGGAGTTGGACACTGCACACAGTAATTGATTTGGGCCTGTAGTGTTTGCCTTTTGCATGCATGCTTATTCTGTGAATTTAAGTCAATTACAAAGAGT
This sequence comes from Turnix velox, assembly GCA_013400935.1. Classification (NCBI taxonomy): domain Eukaryota; kingdom Metazoa; phylum Chordata; class Aves; order Charadriiformes; family Turnicidae; genus Turnix; species Turnix velox. Next base: position 314,728 of record VZTY01007211.1, read on the forward strand.
GATTGGAATCTTTGTTTCTGAATTAGTTTGGGCGACGGGTGTAATTTTCCAACTCGTTTGGTGATAACGGATCCAGAGCAACTTACTGTGTCAAGCCAAAATGAACCTGCCAAAAGGTAACTGTAGCATTTAAGATATTGATGTGCTCTACTTCATCTATAGTAAAAATTGTTTCAAAAATGTTTTTAATGTTTTTACACTTCTTGTCATCTTTGGAGTGACTTTGTAAGTCTTCAGAGAATGATGTAATGGATCAAGACTAAAAAATGTCTGCTTGTGCAGAAAGTCTGTTTCTTGGTTTTGACCCATAACAGGCTGTGGCTCTGAGGAAGCAGTAACACAGACAGTAAGAGAAGTTTCTGGCTGTTGGCAATGATTTTAGAAGTCTTAGGGAAGACTGAATAATTGTCCAAAGGGAAAAAAAAAAGTTATTTTTTGAACAAGAGAAAGGCAAGGTATTACTTGTATTCATTTCCTCCAGCATTCTTAAACAGGGGATGGTGAGACAGAGTTTTTGTGAAGGTTAGATTGCTTTGGCTGCTGCTGGCTTTTAGCACTGGAGTGTTTTTAGCTCTTCACTTTTTATTCCTTTAAGTTTCCATGTTTTGTATCTTCATGGTATTTTCAGGAAGCCTCCACAGCATTCAAAGACATGGGAGTATTTTAAATATTTCAGAAGTCCTTGTTAGGGTTTAGTGAATTTGTAGCTGAAGGCTGTCAACAGCAGTCACTTCACTGATTGCGCATTAGGTGAGGTTCAAAGTCAACACTGAGAAGATCCTTCCAGTGCAGCATAATCTGTGGAATTCACACATGGGCAGGACTCTTCTGCAAGCAACTGAGTATCTTTTTGGTTTAGGAAGACATTCAACAGAACGCCCTAGCATTTCTGCTGGGAAAAGAGGGCACAACATTGTTCTTCCAAACAGTACTCAATTTTATCCAGTACTTGTTTTTAACTATGTGGCAGTAGCATTGCTGTTGGCCATTTCTACTCTGTGCCTCTGTGTGCTTTTTTTCTTTAGAATTGGGAATGGACCATGTCTGGAGCAGGTCCACAGAGAGGCAACAAAACTGGAGAAGGGGCTGGAGAGCAGTTCTTACAAGGAGCAGCTGAGGGAGTTGGGGTCATTTGGCCTGGGGAAAAAGAGGCTTATTGTTCACCTTACTGCTCTCTGCAAGTACCTGAAATGAGGTTGTAGAGAGGTGAGGGTTGGCCTCTTGTCCCAAGTAAGAGATGATAGGGCAAGAGGAAACAGACTCAAGTTGCTCTAGAGGAGAGTTATACCAAAGTTAGGAAAATTTTTTTCACTGAAAGGGTTATCAAGCATTGGAACAGGCTGCCTGGGGAAATGATTGAGGCTCCATCCCTGGAGGTATTTAAAAGACAAGTAGACATAGTGCTCAGAGATACGATTTAGTGATGGTTCTTGTTGGACAGTTGAACTAGATGATCTTAAAGGTCCCTTCTAACCAAGACAATTCAATGATTCTTTGTCCAGCGAGGGTTTAGACTGATGATTGGCCCAAGCCTATGGGAGTGTGGGTTGGAGGCAGAAGACTGCTCTTGTTGGCAGATGTAGGAGGTTTTATTTGCTTTGTTCTTAAGTAATTTCAGTACTCTAGAAATATCTGAAATAAGCAGCTGCTCCTATTACAGAATTAATTTTGACTTTGCTTAATTTTCAGCTCTGGAGCCAATCAGTCCTTTCCTCCTCGACCACTCAGTGAATCACAGAATCGATTGCTAACCAGTGACAGTCAGTGGGCAGAAGGTGGCCCTGAAGAGGAAAACACTAAATCAGGTAGCCTGCACTGTAACACTTCTGATGAGTCTGTGGTTTTGTTTGTGGTGGGGTTTTCCCATTTTTGTTTTTTTTCTAGACCTAAAAAGTTATCAAAAATTTGTTGGAATCAAATAGAAGAAAATTTGCTCTATAGAAACAAGTGAGGATGCTTATAAGTTAAGGCTAACTTGTGTCTTATGCTCTGATTCAAACTGAATTAAGGCAATGTATAGAGGATTCTTGCTTTTTCACTTTCTCTTCTGACATTTTGGATCTTTTTATGTTTGATTAGGGGGCGGAAAAGATTTTCCTAAAATAGGCACAACATGATAAATGTGCGTTTGGGTTTGAAGTTTTTGCTATTTGTTGTGCAAATCTGCAAAAATACATAATAGAGATTCTCTCACATTTTAGGTGCAAAAAAACATATTATAGTTTCATTGGAAAGCTGATCTCAGTTTATGAATAACCAACCATCTCAGCGAGAAACAGGTAAGACCAGCATAATTTCTTGTCCTTTCTCTGTATAAGTAAACTGAAACATCTTGAAATCAAAAGTCACTAGTTGTGGAATGCATAGGAGTCCTCTGATGCTGGATGAGTAATAGAAAAGTCTAAATAAAACTCCGGGTGACTGACCAGAAGACAAGAATGGGAGTCGTGCTGCACAGCAGGAAACATGGTCTGCCTAGTTCTGAGTCAGACTAATCCTGTCATTTTGAGTGAAGTGGGTAGTGCTGGATTTGTTACCTGGCCAGGGAAAGGAATCTAATCTACTAAACAGGCAATTTCAAGATGGAGGAGTCTCGAGGAAGCAATATTCTTAAGGCATAACTGCTTAACTGTCTTTTTCTTAATGGAATATTGGTGGACTCTACTGTGCTGTTATACTTTAAGAAGCTGTGTGCACGTGAGCAAGGAAGGCAAATAGATAAATACAGGAGGTTTTGTACAGATCACTTCCTCACACTTGGAATTGACAGTGATCTTTTATGTGAGAGCATGATGTACATTCATGATACGCAGTGTGTCCTGCTGCATATGTGAAAACTTACCTTGTCATTTCCAGTGACAAAATTAGACTTCTGTTATATTGACTTCATACTGTGGTGAGTTTCTAAGTTCCCATTAAATGTTTCTGTTTGGTAGAGAAACTAATGTTAATTGGACAGCTAGCATCATCATAGATGCTGAAGGCTGGGTCATTCAACACTTCTGCATTTTTCTGCTGTTTTCTCCCTCTCTTACTCCTTAAAACAAGGTGAGGAAAAAAAAGCTTGTAGGGAATTCCCATTTTCTTTGGAAAGAAAACACAATTATTTTAGTTTTATGAGCTTGGTAATTTTAGGATCACTTAATTTTTTCAAGTGTTTTAAAATAAGCCTTCTAATCCAGAATCGTTGTTTTGATGGGGCCTTAGCAGTACATTTTCAAGAAAAAAAGAAATCTGTTTTAAAGCTCTTTGTAATGCTGTGAATGCAATTGATCCAGCTGTTCAATGTAAGCTCGTACAAATCCAAAATTAGACTAGTCAGTGGTACGTCTAGAAAACTACATCAGCCATGAGAACGTACCAGTGATGAGTTTTCCCTTTGCAACTTTTCTTAGCACTTGATATAATTGTGCAAATGAATGTTCCAGACAAGGGACTCCTTTCAGCTTCTAGCTGTGTAAAAACTAATCTGATCTAAACGGGTTATTGTGGCTTTTCTGTTCCTCATGGACAGGACTAGAGAGCTTCTGAGAGCAGTTCATCCCTGCAGCCTAGGTCTTAATCTTTCTTTCCAGTGACCTAGAGATGGAACATGAGTCACTGGCTTAGGCCAGACAATTAACTGATAACAGTCTGGGATGGATTTCCTTTCTGTCCTCCTTCTCTTTCTAAAATCGGGACAAATTTTTTAAAGGAAGATCATGTACTTTTTGTTGCACGTGCACAAACTGCTATGGTTTTAAAAACTGTATAAAGAAACAATGCATAATTGCAACCAACTTGAAAGCATTTGGTGTCTGTTGTTTCAAATAGCAGCATAATGGTTCAGCTGCTGTGAGTTCAGTTGGATTTCATCACAATTCCTATTTGCCAAGGTGGTTAATGCCAATCCCCCTGCAATTGTAAGACCTGTGCAAGAGCTGTGAGAGCCAACATCTGTTCTATGTGCCTTTGTGTACCCTGCAACAGATTGATAGTTGCGCTTTTCAATTATATGCCTGTAACACACAGCAGAAGTAATCAAAGTTATTGCTGATGAGTAAAATTCCCAGTTCATTCTATAGAAGAGGACAGTTTGCAAAAGGCCAGCCCCCTGGCTTTATCTAGGCAAGTATTGTTTCTATCCCTCTATCTATCAATTTAATTTAAAATTAATGAACAATTCTTGGAATTAAGTATAGCTACATGTCAGTAGTGATGGAGTGATGTTCTTAGTGCAGATAAGCTTCTAAAAAATAAGAGGTTTAAAGTAGAAAAAAAAAAACCAAAAAAACCTCCACCCAGAAGCCTGATTGAGTTGAATCTGGAGTCTGTAACTCTGTCCTGAATCGGGAGTCTTTAAATTACATGTGAGCTTGCTGAGTTTTTTAATGCCCTGTGACCTGTATTTTGAAAGCTAATAGTATATTTTCACTAATTACCTTTTTTGTTTGTTTGTTTCACTAGGTTTCTGCAACACATTTTGTGCTTGAATATTACTTAATTTTGTTTGGAAGAAGTTGATCAGTAAAAAATGGAACATGAGCATTTTGGGAAGAGACAAGAAATACCAATTTCTGCACAGTTCAATGGATTCTTGTAAGCACTATTGCAGAGCAGGGAAGTTAAGACAGATGCCTTAAGATTCTTAATGTGCATTTATGCAACACTGAATTATATACTGCTACCAAAGGGCCAAATCCTGAAGTGCCCTGCTTGGATGTACAAGATCCAGAGTGGGAACTATGCATTTCTGGGATGCTGCAGTGGTGGGGGTAGATTGCAGAGACTCCTACCTTCCTATGGGCAAACTTTACACTTAGGCACTGCAAAGTCACTTCCATAGCAAGTCTGCATGGTACAAAAAGAAAGAAAAGAAGAAAACTGAAAGAAAATTAAAAAAAAGAAATGGATGTAGAACGTGGTCTGTGTGAGTGTGACTATGCATTGCTCAAACACCAGGTGACAGGGAAGGGTCTGGATGATGTCTTCTCCCTTTCTAACCATGATCATAGCCCTGCAAGACTTTTAGGACTGAGGATTCCTCCTGCTAGCTGTGCTTTGGAGCAAGGCGGTGCCAACAGCATAAAAGGTTTTTTGTTTCTTTGTTTGCTATGGGATTGAGCCACCTCATCAGTTTAACTTGATTTATTTAGTCATATCAGGAACAGAGCTCAAACAAGCAAACCCATTTTTAGTTGAAAAAGCACAGATTGTTGCTTACTAGCAGTTGTCTATCAGCACACAAAGAAAAGCCAATCCAAAATGGAATTATCAGTTGTTACATTTTTGTTAATGTCTGCAGTGTTCTGTATGAGGCAGTAACAAAATGGTAAAGTTCCCCTGAGAAAAACCTTATCACAGTTGTGTGTTGTTAGGAAATGGAACTAGAAGAGTACTGCTTTTTCTATGGGACACTTGATGGTTTATAAATACTGTTTTATACTTTTGTTTTATCTTTTTAATAAAGGCACAAGTTTTTATTGGTTCTAAAGTACCATTTAGACAATCATAAAGTACTTAAGAAAAAATTAATGTTGGATCATACATCTGTGTTAACACACTGAGAATTTATATACTTTAGTCTGCTAGTGACAAGTCCAATTTCAGCAATGCTGACATTGCTGGAGATGGAGTGTTCTGTGCAGTCGTGTTCCCCTTCTCTAAAGGCAAAATGTGTTTCCTGCATGAGGAATGAAGTCCGTCCTGAGCTCAAGAACCTATAGAAAACAACATGGGTTTTTTGGGGTTTTTTTTCACATCACTCCTGTATAGAGAGGCCTACAAACCCTTCTTTGGGTGGTATTGGAATTTTGCTCCTGGAAAAAGTGATAAATCGTATTTTCCTGTCTGCAACTTTTCTAATGTTTATTTGATGCTGATATCAAATAGGTGTGAGCCCTTTTGAGACTGAAAGTAGTATAAGAGTTGATCTAGACCTGAAGAATCTGTTTTGTTTTCTCTCCCAGGTGGATTGCCACTTAATTCCAGTATGTTTATGATGGAGATACTAAGGTATCAAATATACTTTAAAGTTTAAAACAAGTATTTCTTGTCGTTGGAAAGAATAAATTTTTCGTAGACATTAGCCTTCAGGAAAAAGAACACTTTGAGGACCTATGAATGTGCTTTGGTCTCTGTTGGATGTTCTTGAGAGAGAAGTAGTAGTCCAAACCTGCATGTTTTATGAAAGTTGATGAATGTTTCTTCAAACTTTGTACAAGAAATTTTGCATTTGCTAATTTCAGAACTTACTAAAACATTTGCTACAGATTTAATCTGAAAGGTTTGGCTTTTTCTTCTCAAATTTTGAGTGAGAAGTGCTCATCTGAGTGTGAGCTTCTGCTCTGCACCAGCAGAATTTCCTGAGGAAGACCAGAGAGACAAAACTGCAAGGGCAAATGGCTTTTTCTGAATACCAAAACTTGCAACCCCAAGCACCAGTGCAGCTGTAACAGAGGGGCCGGGAAATCATTCAGGTTTTATGACATCAGCATCTGATCTAACACATGCACAACAGTCATCCTCCAGCAGCACCAGGTCTCTAATGTGGTAAATATAATTCATTTAGCAAGATGGTCTCTGCTCCTCCCTGCCCCATGAAGTGTTCAGTATAGCCTATGTGAATGTAGTGTAGGCTGAAATCCGTATAACTTGTTTGATTTTTGAAGTCAGGGTAGTTAATCTACAGGAAAAGCTACAAGTAAACAGACTGAGCTAAATCCATGTGTGTTCTTTGCTAGTCTCCTAAAGGCAGTTCTTTGTACTTTTTCATAAAGCACTGATGTTTCTGAGATCTTTATGTGGATGGTGGGTGGGTCTTGTCCCAGATTTTTCTCAAGTTTCAGATGAGCACAGGGTGCTTCAGCTACTCTTGAGGCCAGAGTTACAGTTGGCATAAAAGCAGGCATTATTGACAAGTCACTTTGACAAATATGAAACAGTAAAATTATTCAAATATGATTTTTCCACATTAATAACCCTCATCTCTCCCCTTCTGTTTTCCTTGGAGACCTGGTTGCTAAGAGAATTTCTTTCTGTCAGTCTGGAGTTCCTTCAGAGGGTGTTATTGATGAACTCTTAAGGATTCATGAGGATGCATGAGGAAGTGAGGTGGGGGTCAGGTTTTTCTGGCAGGGGATATTGCTTCTGAAGGGATAGGATGACATCTTCTGTCCTGCCAGCTCCCTAGCCCTAAGCAGGGTCAGCCTGTGCAGGATCAAAGAGTGGGACAGGCTAAAGGCAAGAGCAAGCAGACTTCAGTGTCTCTGCCAGCAGAAGCAGGGTGCTGTTTCGTGCTCCAGGAAACAGGTCCTTCTGGCCATTGCACAGAAAAGCTGAAAGCTTCAGGGAATGCAGCAGGAAGAGTAGCTGTACCTGTTCAGGAGACACAAAGGGAGACTGATCCTGAGAAAGCAAATGATTTGAGTACTGGGCCATTTTGGACACACTGGTTTTATTATTTAAACTCTTTATCAGTGAGTCTTGAAAATCCATAGATTGTCACTAAAAATGACAGCCCTTAAACTTTTAGAGCCTTCAAAGGTAATTACTATTGTAAGCCATAACTAGTACTGTAGTTACTGTAGGATAGTTGATGTTGGCTGCAATTAAAACAATGCTTTAGTATTCCTTACTCCTTTTTTTCTTTAAAAAAAAAAATCGTCTTGAAGGAGTTGAGCATACAAAATTACATTGCATTCCCAGTCTGAGGACAGATGCATGGTGTGTAGGGCAAGATCTCAGTGTGATCTCTCCTCCAGATTTCAGAAATGTCTTTAAGATGATACACCTGTCCTGGTAGACATGAGGCAAGGAGATCCATAAATAGAAAACAATACTTGGAACCACACAGCAAATTCAGTGGGTTTTTTATCACAATTTATTCACAGGATGTACAATAATTTCTGCTCTACCAAAGGCATGTTGCAGGAGGAGCTGTAGGTTTCTGTCATAACTCATTTCCTACAGTATTTTCCCAAGATTGCAGTGTCATGTTAGATACATCGTAAGCCTTTGACTGAAAACTTCCTCTTTACATAATTGGAGGGTTATTTTAGAGGGGCTTTGGGAACCTTTGAGTAATTTGAGTAGAAATTATGGTAACATTTTTGTTAGATCTGCCCTGGGAGTGTGGAATTGAGAGATACCAGGCTGCTTTTGCACACTCTTCCTAGGGACTGCACCTATTCCCCAGAGTGCTTAAATGCTTACAATTTTCAAGTACTGTTACTTCCCTTGCCTCATCCTGTGTGGCTCTTCTGCATCAGGGGTTAGAAGGTTTGGTTAAGTTCAACACCATTCAGTAAGCAAAGAATTTCTTCATGGAGCTGAAGTTTGGTCCAGTTGTAACTCACCAGAGCCCCAAGAGGAGGAAACGAGCAGCATTTGCAGCAGCGCTAGTGCCTGGCAAATGTGCCAGGAGTTGACATAAATTAACCAGATCTGCCCAGGAGTGGAGCACTAACCCATCCTGCCTGTCAAAAATGTTTTAAAAATCAAAAGCCCAACAAACTTGGAGCATCGTAGTATATGTTCTTTGAGGACACTGGTTAAAATTGTACAGAACTGAGGGATTCAGGTATGCAAGGGCAGAGGCTCCAAATCACAGCTTGGCAGTACCTGAGGCACAGCAAGGTGTGCAGTGTCAGGCTCTGCTGTCCCCACACGGCACCAAAGAGAGCAGCTGCTGATTTGTTACAATGCTGGACACATTTACTACACTAATTATTATCAATTTATTTTGTATATATGGATAGCTTTTTATACACATTTTTCTTACCTCCATAACTGTCATAAAATGTAATGAAGCTGCAAGTTGTAGTTATTTTTACTGCTGATTAGAAGTGGTGTTTGGCTTTTTTGTTTTCTGCAGCAATTACTTGAATCTCATTTCCAGTAGGTAGTGAAGTCCAGTAATGTTTACAGGATTCCTTGCTTTGGTTTGGAGGAAGAGGTTTTCCCATCTTTCTTCCTCAGGACACAGAAAACACGTGCTCAGTGGTCAGGATGATGCATTGGGATCACTTTTCTTGGCAGCAGAATACATACAGTGTCAGGCACAGTCCTGTTCATCTCCACTGCCCGGCCAACAGCTCACACTCTCAGCATGTTTACCAGTTCTTCCATCCTTTAACCTGTTGTCATCAGCTTTATTGTGAGAAAACACTTCCATCTGTCTGAACAGCAGTTTACTATCGGAAACAGCACAGCAGAGGCAGCCATCCTGCCGCTTAACGTCTGTCCCCTTTGGAACTGGGATGAATTAAACATCCCTGGGTTATCGCTGCCATTGTCTCTGTATTTGCCAGCAAGGGTCATCACCATTTGCACTAATCATAGTGTCCCACCTGTTATCCTTCCACAGTTATTTTCAGTTGTGCTGCTTAAACTTGTAATGAGCTGTATTGAAGTTGGAGGTGAAGTGTAAAAGGTATATGTAATAATGACATGGTATGTTACAAATAGGACTAGTCCTATGCACAGAGAAACATGTTGCCATTTATAATTTAATACTTGAAGTAACTTTTTTAAATGGGCTTTTATAAATTAATTCAATTACAAAATCACATTGCTTTGCCTGGAAGTTTCTTCATGTTTTGACTTTATTGTGCAATTCCTCCATCTGTATACTTTTCCATAAATGTTATCTTAAGCCATTTGTAACCATTGGAAGTGCATTTAAGAATCCATACATCCGTGTTCAGACCTGTTTGTACTTCTCTGAAGTATAATTAATGTTTAAATGAAAAAAGTTGTACCATTTTAGGCCTCTTTTCCAAAGAGATATAATATAAATGGACTTGACACTTGAATCTGTTCATGAATGCCACAACTTAATAAAAGTACATGAACCTGAAAATTGCTGACCTGTAGCATGTGTTATTAGATCAGGGAGGATAACTCCCTAGCTGGGAAGCATTCTGACACATCTCACAGATCCCTTGGTCTTGAGGGAGGATAACACTTTCTCTTGTAGCTAACTATATTCCTTAAGGACACTAAATATGACTTAAAAAACAGGTTGCTAGTCAGCTATCTTCCTTTTAGATCAGAAATAGTATGTGTAGCAGAGAGCAGTAACATCAAAGTTGACTCTGACAATGATACTGCCATTTAAATTCCAACAGCTCTTTACAGAAAAATTTTTAAAAGGGCAATTTTAGAATCTGTGAGGTCCAGCCTCCCTTACCTAACTTTCTGGTTCTAGTTTATCTTTGTCTCCACATGTCTAATGAGTGAGCACTGTGCAAATCATCTCAAGTACTGGCATGTAGAGAAGTGTCCTTCAGAAGGGAGTGGGACTGGGACCAGCAGGAGCCTCTGTTCAGTACCAGCGCAGGACCCTTTCAGCACAGCAGGTGCCCTCTGGCTTTCACAGATAAATCGGCAAAGCTGTCCATCTAGGTCAGATCACCATCAGTGCACCTGGGAGTGCACTATGGAAAACCTCTGAGAAAGCAGTTCTGGAGCCCTGAACGTAAGAAAGACATTGAGCTGTTGGAGCAGGTCCAGAGGAGGGCCACAAAGATGATCAAAGGGCTGGAGCAACTCCCTTATGAGGACAGGCTGAAGGGAGTTGGGGTTGTTCAGCCTGGAGAACAGAATGCTCAGGGGGGGACCTCAGAGTAGCTTATCAATACCTGAAGGGGGCCTACAGAAAGGCAGGGGTAGGACATGTGATGGAAGGACTAAAAATAATAGATGTAAATTGGAAGAGGGGAGATTCAGGCTGGAGGCAAGAAAGAAATTCTTTACAGTGAGGGTAGTGTGAAACACTGGAACAGGTTGGCAAGAGAGGTTGTGGACACCCCTTCTCTGGAGGTGTTCAAGGCTAGGCTGGACAAGACACTGAGCAACCTGATCTAGTGGGAGGTGTCCCTGCCTATGGCAGGGGGCTTTGAACTAGATGATCTTTAAGATCCCACATCCAACCCAAACTATTCTATGATTCTATGGTAAAGAGCCATAGGACTGTCTTTTTCTAAAGAAATAAGGAAACACAGACTGTTGTGCAGGACTAATTTTAATGTCAGATTTTATATACCACAACAAAATCTCATTTGCCAGATACCCTCATCATACTGAATTACAAAACTACCCTGACAGGTAATCCAGCCGATCCCATGGCGGTGCATACACTATACAGTGCATCTTTCAAGACGTCCACTTTTTTGTCACATTTAAGTGTTCCAAATGATCACTCATGTATCTGTGCTCAGGAAACCTGGCTGATACCCTTTTTTTGAAAGCTTCCCACTTTGCACGTCTCTCTTCTTTGTTATGTCCATGCTCCTGCTCCTTCGTAAGGTAGGGCCGACTCAGCCAGTATTCATTCTCTGCTTCAATTTCCAACCTTCGGACCATGGCCTGCTTCATTGTGATGGTAATTGCTCTTGGTCTTCTGTATTTTCCAATCCATTGTTTCCCCGGAATTCTTTTTCGAAGTAGTACTGTTGTTAAAAACATTATGCCTTAAAACATAGACAAAAGCATAAAATGCTTGTTAATTTGGGACAGAAACGAAAAATTTGATAAAAAAATATCTGCACACACTCCAAAAGCTTTTAGTTGAAGTTCAGCACCTGATATTCACAACCAGCCATTAGGTACAGCACAAAGTACTACATTAGGCATATTAGAAACCACAAAAGGAAAATGAAAATATTTATTTAGCTAGAGTTTACTCAGTTAACCTTACATTGACATTAGCACATCTCCACAGACCACAAAAAATCCAGGCCCAGGTACTATCAAACAAAGGATTCACTTCATTAATTTTCTTCAAACAGGTAACTACATTGTCAAGACTGGGCAGCTTCCAGGACCATCTGCTAGATCCATATCTGGCCTTTCCTCAGTATCAGGTTTTGTCCATAAACTCATTAGAATACAATGATCTTAGATTGTTCTGGAACTCAAGAGAAATCAGATTTGTGGAGGCACAATACCCTATACAAAGCCAACTAGTATTAAGTAGAATGCACAAACACAGTGTGCAGCATTTATAGCCACTTGTGACAATGAGGCAGGAAAAGCCAAGCTACACTGAAATTGGATCATAGAATCATAGAATAGTTTGGGTTGGAAGGGACCTTAAAGATCATCGAGTTCCAACCCCCCTGCCATAGGCACGGACACCTCCCACTAGACCAGGCTGCCCAGTGCCCTGTCCAGCCTAGTCTTGAACACCTCCAGAGATGGGGCATCCACAACCTCCCTGGGCAACCTGTTCCAGTATTTCACCACCCTCACTGTAAAGAATTTCTTTCTTATGTCTAGTCTAAATCTATCCCCCTCTAAGTTATATCCATTGTTTCTAGTCCTCCCATCCGATATTATGTTAAAAATTCCTTCCCCTCTTCATTAACCAGTTTCTTATCCCTGAATATGCCTAACTCCTAGGTCTCTCATTACACTTCATCTTCATTGACTACCGTGTCAGCCAAGCACCCAAACCTGGCAAAAAAGCAGCACTACTGCTGAGAGAAGCCGCCCTACTACATCATATGCCCGTAGTGTTGCACTTCACTGAATGCCAGGGACTGGAAGGGACCTCAAGAGATCTAGTCCAATCCCCCTGCCAGAGCAGGAACACCCAGACCAGGTCACACAGGAAATGCATCCAAGTGGGTTCTGAGTATCTTCAGAAAAGGAGACCCTACAACTCTCTGGGCAGCCTGTGCCCGTGTTTTGTCACCTTCACTGTGAAAAAATGTTTTCTCACATTTATGGTCCAGCTTGCACCCACTGCTCCTTGTCCTATCATTAGAAGTCACTGAGAAGAGCCTGTCTTCATCCTCCTGACACTCACTCTTTATGTATTTACGAACATTAATGAGATCACCCCCCAGTCTCCACTTCTTCAACATAGAGACCCAGGTCCCTCAGCTTCTCCTTCACCATCATCCAACCCCTTCATCATCTTTGTGCCTCTGCGCTCTCAAGCTGCGTCCAGTTCCATTTCCCCTCAGGGCAAGAGGGACAGCACCAGCCGCTCGCCCTCAGGCCCACGCCCGCTCCAACCTCAACAGGGATGGAGGCCGCGGCGACACAGCCGCCCACAGCTGCACCGGAGCCGCGGGTTCAACCTGAGAGGCGGGGAGAAGGTTCGCCTGCCCGTTCCCCGTACCCGGTGGGAGGAAACGCTCCGATCTATGTGGTTAAGACACCGCGCTCCATAACTTCCACTCACCGACTCCACCGGCAGCTCCGCACCCGGCGCAGAGACACAAGATGGCGGTGGTAGGCGCGCCACGCGAGGTCTCGCGAGATCTTGGCTGCGGGCGGGCGGAGCCTGGCGGAGCCAATGAGGCGCGCGCGGCACGTCCTTCAAAGCTGGCGGCGGGCGGTAACCGTCCTGTGGTGGCTGCACGGCCTCCGGCCCTGCTCCGGGGTAGCCGTTAACGGGTGTGCTAGGGGGCTCGAGGAAGATGGAAGCGAAGAAGTCAAGGGAGTTTTTCGTCAAGCTGCGCGGCATCGCCCTCACGCTGGAACAGGGGGTGAAGCAGCTGGAGAGTGCCCTACGCCAAGAGGACGAGGGTAAGAGCGGGCATCGCATCTTCCCCTTCCCAGGGCCCTCTCGCTGCGAGGGCCGCAGCTCTGCGCCGGCGTGTCCGTCCCTGCCCCGGAGAGTAGGAACCTGAGCTGCTCCTGGAGTTGTTCCAGGTAGCTGATGGTGATGGGCTGGGGCTTTTGGCTCCGCTGGCATACCCTGAGGTGGTGGGCGGCGGCTGTTCCTTGGGAGTCCTTTTCTCGTCTGCCATTGAGTCCTTGTGCCTGTCGGGTATGCGGAGGTGGTCCTCTGGGGACTCCTGGCACAGGCCTGCCTTTAAGTAGCTCAGCCAGGGTATTATTTTGTCTGTTCCTCAACTTATGGTTTCGCTGAGCTCCTTCGTGTGAGCTTTTATCATGTGACTGACCTGGGAATCGTATTCTTGCTTTTGTTGGTTTTTATACATTGAGACGGAAAACGCATTTGCAGAGCTTGTTCTCTCTGCACATACATCTGGGGCTTTTAATTGTATTCCTCTCTGCTCAATGGTTTGACATATAGCAGCTGTTCCCTTTAATGCTCTTTGCCTTATGCTCTGAGTGCTCATGAAAGACATAACGACTTCAGTGTTGACACAAGGATACTGAGCTGCCCGAGCGAGTCCGGGGTGGTCACAAAGCTGATCAGAGGGTGAGAGCACCTCCCGTATGAGGACAGGCAGAAGGAGTTGGGGTTGTTCAGCCTGTGGAAGAAAAGGCTCACTGTAGGGGGGAACATCATAGTAGCTTATCAATACCTGAAAGAAGCCTACAGAAAGGCTGGGGTAGGACATTTTAACAGGGTGAAGGATGGCGGGACTAGGAGTAATGCATGCAAATTGGAAGAGGATAGATTTAGGCTGGATCTAAAAAAGAAGTTTTTTTCCTGTGAGGATGGTGAGACACTGGAACAGGTTTCTCAGAGAGGTTGTGGGGGCCCCCTACCTGGAGGTGTTCAAGGCCAGGCTGCATGAGGCATTGAGCAACCTGGTCTAGTGGGAGGTGTCCCTGCCCATGGCAGGGGCGTTGGAACTAGATAATCTTTAAGGTGCCTTCCAATCCAAACCATTCTATGATTCTCTGATATCCACCTGCACACAAACAAGGTGGAAGAATCAGGTTTTTTGGGTTTTTTTCAGTAGTGCCTGTGGGTGATATCACCTTTTCCAATTTTTATTGTTTTAAGGTATTAGAAATTAGCACAATTAAGTCTTTACAGTCCAGGAATGTACCTATTGTACCAGCATTTTTTATTTGTAAATTTCTACAATATTAGCTGCCACAGCAAAATGGAATCCTGTGCATTTTCTCCTCTGTGTAATTGTACATACTGTACAAATAGCAGTCTCGTGCTGTGCAAGATACCTGATGTGAACTGATTTCTCTTTGGCTTTCTGTCTTGAGTCTTAATGTTGGACTGTGTTCTGGTATAGAATGTATTTGCATCCCAAAATACTGAAAATATTCATTATTTCTTTCTGAACTCTTTTACATGAATATTCATATCTAAGACTATGAAGAGGAACCTCCATTAAGAGTCCTAAATGATCTCCATTGTGAAATCGCATCTCTGAAGGTAACGTCTTGGCTTACTTCCTTCTTGAAAAATTGATGGCTGTGGGATGGACATTTCATGAACTTATGTTCTATTTTGGTCATGAAGATACAATACAGCTATGTTAGCAGTTCTGACCTTTATTTTATTCAGCCATCTTAATGGCTGTGAATGTCCAAGTAGTATCTAAAAAATTTTTGGGTGATTTAAAGAAGGCTTGGCACTGCTTAGTAGTTTGCAGTTGCTGTTGTTGCTCAGATCAGCAGGAGATAAAGGTAATGGAGAAGGTGTAGCTGTACCAGGGTGTAGGTATGAAGGAGAAGGATTCAGGATCAGTATCTCTCAGGAGAAGAGGTATGCTGGCTTGCTTGTGTTCATGACTAATGCTTAGAATAAAAACCTTCACAGAACTTTCAGTATCTTGAGTCATTTAACTTGTGAAGAATGTTCTTTATTTCTTTACATAGCCCATTTTTCCCTACTTCTATTAAAATGTGGTCATGATTGAGAGGTAAGCTAGTTTGTAAACTTGAGATTTACCACCTACTCTGCAAAAGTTCTTATTATATAGGGGGATAAAAGTCCAAACTAATTGCTGATACCTCCATTTTTTTATGGAGTAAAAGCATGTGATCTTGTTTGAGACCTTAACAGTGAATAATTATACTGCAAACTTCCATCTTAGGCTAACCTTTGTAAGTTTTCATATGCTCATGCTCTATTTCTGACACTTTGTAAGCTAGTTTTCCAGTTAAGATAAAGCTGTGAATTTTCTGCTTATCCTTGTCTGAAGTTCAGTTTGCTCCCAAAACACTTGATGTGTAAAGAACTGCCATGTAGTGACTTAAAAGCTAATATTTCTATATTTTACTCCCCCCTTCAAAGGAAGATATTGATGCCAGTCTTCATAAGAATTGCTCTGAAAAACAAGAAATCTCTGCGTTTATAAAGGCAACTGAAACACTGATGCAAAGAAATGCATCAGAACTTGAAAACATAAGTGAGCTGTTCAAGAAATATTGCTGCAAAACATCTGTCGAAGACTCTACAGGTAATATTTCTTGACAGTACGGTATGTGAGGGCAAATGTAATTTTGTAAAATGTTTCTCTGTATCTAAGTGTATATTTCTATTAAGAGATCAAGTACATTTGTTGTTTATTTTATAACAATATCCCAAGGGTGAAGTATAGAGAAACTTAATTGTTAGATCTCCTGAATTTCTTTTACAGGGATTAGATGATGTGTGGCAATCTATGAAGCAGCTGTCGCTTGACTAATTGAGGAGGGGGAGAGATCCTTAATTGAGTCAGAAAGGATGCACACACAACTGTGAAAAATTGAGACATGCCAAATGTGTTTAAAATATGATAGATCTCAGAACTATACATATACTTTCTGGTATCAAGGGCCAAATCAGTCTTCAAGAAGTTTTTGTCAGTCTTTAGGAGACTGCAAACAGCTGTGAAGTTAATTTATTTTGAAGTATGTTTCTAAGCATAATTTTAAGTGTATCTGAATATGTAATACCGGTACACATAAAAATCATAGAACGCATTAAGTTGGAAGGGACCTTCAAAGACCATCTAGACCAACCCCCCTGCAGTGAGCATATCAGATTGTTCAGAACTTTATCAAGCCTATCCTTGAATGTCTCTATGGATGCAACCTCCACAATCTCCCTGGACAACCTGTTCCAGTGCCTCACCACCATCATGGTGAAGAACTTACTCCTACTGTCTAACCTAGACCTACCCTGCTCTAGTTTAAAAACAGTGTCCTCCATCCCATCACTACATGCTCTGATAAACGGTCTCTCCCAGCTTTCCTGTAGTCCCCCTTCAGGTACTGCAGGACACTAATGAGGTTTCCTCAGAGCCTTCTCTTCTCCAGGCTAAGCTGTCATGACTCTCTATGCCTGTCCTTGTAGTAAAGGTGCTCCAGCCCACTGGTCATCCTTGTGATTCTCCTGGACTGCCACTCCAACAGATCAGTGTCCTTCTTGAGCTGAGGGCACTAGGGTCTTAGAAGAGCAAAGGGACAGATTTACCTCTCTTGATCTGCTGGCCACAGCTCTTCTGATACAGCCCAGAATAAGGCCGGCCCTCTATACTGTGAGCATGCACTGTTGGTTCATATTCAGCTTTTCATCCACCAGTACCCCCAAG
Source organism: Turnix velox (assembly GCA_013400935.1). NCBI lineage: Eukaryota > Metazoa > Chordata > Aves > Charadriiformes > Turnicidae > Turnix > Turnix velox. The sequence continues at coordinate 331,962 of VZTY01007211.1, forward strand.
TCCTTTCCTGCAGGGCTGCTCTTTGTCTCCTTTAATCTGTACTGGTAATGACCCAAGTGCAGTACCCTGCACTTTGCCTTGCTGAACTTCTGCTTCATAGCTGACGTAATGCCTCTGCCATGTTATTTTGAATAGTACTCTTGCCACTCCCCCACCCATTCCTCTTGTGTCAGGCAGGAATTCACGGATGCTTGGGAGTGTTTCAGTTTAGCTACAGAGATGTATAAACTGTGCGTTTGCATATTTCTTCAGTGGAAGACTTTATTTAAAGAGTCATGAAAGAGGGATGCTTTTCAATTGCTGCTTCACAACTTCAGTATTGTGTTTCTGAAGAATGAGTGTTCTAGTACTGTATGCAGCTTCTGCTCTTTCTCCAAATAAGTTTTCAGTTCTATACAAATTTTGTTTTATTTGTTAGGCAGTATGTTTTAAGTGCATTTCCATTCTTGCACTTCAATAAAAGCAAAGAACCATGATTATCACTTCCTGCCTTCTCCATGCATGGAGATAAATTCCATTAAAAGTACATTTGTGGCAGTCTTTTAGTTTTGTTTTACCTGGAAATAATATTTACCAATAGAGTGAAATACAGTAAACGTGTGACTCATTATAAATGTAGCTTATCCTGATATGAGCTTCGGATGCCTGTTGTAGATTCAGGTTCAGTGCTTTAAAAAAGGAATAAATCTATTTCTTATCATTATAAATTTTAAAAAGAGGGAGAGAAATTCCATTGTGTTTTGTAACTTATTAAAAGTTCTGCTGTAACTTTTTAAAATTTCTGTTCTCAAATAGAAGCAGTTGAAGAAGCTAGCAATGATTCAGCAGTATCTGACCAGAATAAACCTGATGAAGAAAAAGCAGATGATGGACCTCATCTTCCTGCTTCTGCTGAGATGCTACCAGTGCCTGAAGACCCTCTGCATATCCCCCAGCTTTCTGATTTTGGTCTTTCACAGTATGCATTCTCCAGGCCTTTAAGTGCAGTGAAAGGACGGCATGCAACAAGCGCACATCAGGAAAATTCAGATAATGGAGCTTTTCTAAAAAGGCAGAGCCCTGGTATTTTGCCCAAAACACCAGAACGTGTGTTGAGCATGTACGACTACGACTGCACAACACCAAGACTTGAACACTTTGGCATTAGTGAACATACCATGTGTATGAATGATGACTTTACAATGTCACTTGCTCGGAAAGCTGTTGAGGCAAGCAAGAAGTGAGTAAATTACTACATTTCAGATTGTTTCTCTACTGAATTTTCTGTAGTTTCTTTGCTGCTCTAATTTCTTTTTGCTATTGCTCTTTGCTTTTTTTTCTTCATGCAGGTAATATGTAATATGTACAAGCTGGTTGATCATGTGTCTTTATTCAATTCTGTGTGTCTTTTCATGTAGTCTTCACACAGAGTGCCAGACAAGGCCAAGAAACAAATCCTTGATGTATTCCTTTCCTTGCTGGTCCTGTAAGAGTCTTCCATTGGCAATCTATTTTTAAAGGGAAAATACACAGTATATCTGCATATCTTCTGCTTTCCTTAATGTTGCATTTGAGGACAAGTTGTCTGAAGTAAATCTTACATAGTCAATTTAAAAGTACAGAAATTGCTTATAAAGCATTCAGTGAAACTCTTCACTATAGAAGAGTACAGTATAGAAACAGTGTACTTTATCTTGCATTAGCCATCCTTGCCTTACAAGCAGTTACCTCTTTTGTCTCCAGTTCTCTGTTGAAAAGACATCTCTGGATTTTCATTGTTTCACTGTTGTAATTAAAATTTTTAAGAATATAATTTTCAGGAGTGAAGTGTAGAAGTTTTAGCAGTAGAAGTATCATAAAAGCAAAAATGTAAATGAGGTATCCTTATACCTGTAGTTTTCAGTACAAAGTCTGATGCTCTCAGAGATGGCTCTGCCCTTTCATAGGCCTTGTTTGTGCCACTCGGGTCTTGTGCCATGTTGAAACCTTGTCTAGCAGCTGTACATTCAGCAAAAAAAAAAAACCAACTTAAAAGTTCTTAATCATACAATGGACCTCAGCTGCTCTAGCTTGTATTTTTCAGGGTTTCAGCTGCAGATTTAGAAAGTTTATTCTGTATCTATGTACTGTGTACTTTATGCCTATTAAAAAAATGAAACAAAAAGTAATTAGGAATTAAAAGGAGGGAGGAAAAAAGTCTGAACAAGAGTGTTTATTGTAATACTTATTCTTGTCCATTGTAAAAACTGAAGATTATTTTACTTGAATACTTTCAAGGCTAAACTAACTTGAAACAATTTTTAACTTTTTAATTAAAATTTGATCTGTGCTCATACAAGATAAGTAATATACACTGCTTAAAATTTTTTTTTAAAGCTTGGCCCTTTTGGAGGATAGTTCTATATCTGGCGCTCATACTTAAGATAACCTTTTAAATATTTAGAATTACTTATAGACATACTTCTGTGAATAGTATATGTAAACTTCCACTTTTTGTCTGATAATGTCCCTTTAACTGCCTGGATATTTACTAGAATATCTTGGATAAGAAAAATAATTTTTAAAATTTCAGTTTCCTAATTTATGGAATTGATGTTAAATGACTTTTGACTCTGAAGTTAGCTGGGGATTAACATAAAGAATATTATTAAAAATTTAAGCATCTGGAATAATATTAGTAAATCAAGAGACAAAAAGATTGCCTCTTGTTATTCAGAAGCTTTTGACAGCAGGCAATCTGAAATATCTGCCCCCAGCACAGAATTGGTCATCTGGGACAAAGAAAATTGAGCCTACTCTGGATTACTTTTGCTTTTTAATTTTGTTTCGGGAGGATGTCTATGCCTTAGATTGAAATCTTATTCAGTCCATGCACAAATTGCCAAATACACTATTTGTATGCTACAAATTGCTGCAGTAGAATCACAAATCTATAAAAAAAATAATCTTTGAGGAAATGAATGTGATTCATGTGTTGATGAACAGTTACTAGAAAAGTGATTATGATGACAGCATTGCTTTAATTGTGATTTCTTATTACTTGAGAGCTAACTAAAGGGTTTGGTTTTCAGATTTCTCAGAGAGGACAATGAAATTAACATACCAGAAATGACACCCAGGAAAGCTATTGTTACTCCTGTGCCAAAATCAAAAGCGACAGCTGATAATGGTAAGTTAAAAATATGTGAAATTACAGAATCACATGATGTCAGAGATTGGAATGGACCTTAAGAGATTATCTTGTCTAGTCCCCCTGCCAGAACAAGAACATCCCACAACCTCTCCGGGCAGCCAGTGTCAGCATTGTGTCACCCTCACTGTGAAGAAGTTTTTCTCATTTCTGTAGAACTTCCCGTGTTCCATCTTGCTCCTGCTCCCCCTTGTCCTGTCATTGGATTTCACAGAGAAGAGCCTGGCTCCATCCTCCTGACACTTGCCCTTTACATGCTTATAAACATTAATGAGGTCACCCCTTGGTCTCCTCCAAACTAAAGAGGCATAGTTCCTCAGCCTTTCCTCATATGGGGGATGCTCCAATCTCTGAATTATCTCTGTGACTCTGCACTGGGCTCTCTCAAAGCAGTTCTGTCTTTCTTGAACTGATGGCCCCAGAATTGGACACAGTACTCAAGATGCGGTCTCACCAGGGCAGAGTAGAGGGGCAGGAGAACCTCTCAACCTAATGACTATGCCCCTTCTAATACAGCCCAGGATGCCCTTGGCTTTGTTGGCCGTGAGGGCACATTGCTGGCTCATGGTCACCCTGCTGTCCACCAGGACACCCAGGTCCCTTTCCCTTGCACTGCTCTCTAACAGCTCGGTCCCTAACTTACACTGATACATGGGGTTATTCTTGCTCAGCTGCAAGAAGCTTATCTTTATTTTGAGAATGACAGAGCCCTGGAGCAGGCGGCCCAGAGAAGTTTGGAATCTCCTTCTCAGGATATACTCAAAACCCAATCTGCTCCAGGTGAGCCTGTATTAGGGAGGTTGGACCTCTCTAGAGGGTCTTTCCATTCCCTACCATTCTGTGAAATAAAAATGCTATTTTGTCTGTGTAGCCTTTTTGATCTGAGGATGCCCTTTAGATCTGTTTGAAAACGGGAAGAAAACTGCTTTGAAGGAGGCTAGTGAGGCAGTAACTTACAACTTCCAAGAATAGTGCCAAAACCTCTTTGAGAGGTACTGTGCTACTAACAATATGCAAAGTTGAGCTTTTAAAACCACTTTTTGTCATGGGACTAGATTTTTTTTTTTGCTGTTTTTACAGAATTCTGTAGTTTGCTTGATTCTCTACACTAAAAATATCAACTGAAACAATGCAAGTTTTTTGACTGTGTATATCTATGACAAACTAATGGACTTGAAAAACTAAACCAGAAACTTAGAATAATTAATTCTGGGTGTATGTTTAACTTTTATCTCCCCCTCAAATTTCAGCATCTGACTGGATGGTTTCTCCTATGGTGCTTGTGTTCTGTACTCCTGATGTGAAAACTCCTTCCAGAACATATAGAACGTTACCAAAGACTCCAGAGAGAAATGTGCTGCCTCTTCCAACTCACATGCAAACACCACAGTTGCCAGATTTTGAAACAGGATGGCTAAAAACGGAAGTTATGGTAGTGAATAGCAATCATGTACTTTTTAACATGTTTTACCATAAGCAGGGTTTTTTTAGGGGGATTTTTTTTAAATAAATGCATTTTCTTATGTCATTGTAGAAGATCTTTGTAAGGTTCTAATGATCTTTCTAATTTTGTAAGAATATTTACAATACTTTACCTAAGATGGCATTCAATACCTCTTTTGCAGAAAGGAAAGCTGGGGGAAGGGACTGAGTCTGTGATGAAGAATAACAGACCAGATGAAAAGCCCATAAAAGATGTCAGAGCTGATGGCAGAAGGAATGCAAACTATCTTAAACATGTTGAAGACCCTTCTCCTCCTGAAATAAAATACTGTGACCAGTTACTCAGTACTCCTCCTACTCCAGAAATAACAATGATACCAGATGATGTTCTACAGGTTAGTTAAAGCACTTTTTTCCTAAGGTTTAATATCAATAGTATACTGGCTTATCTCTGTTAAATTTAGTTTTTAAGAAGTTATTTGCTATTTATTGAGTGTATGATCTGTGATCTTGTTTTGAGTTCTTAAATAATTCTTTTTATGGAATTTTAATGTTTCATGTAGATTATGTCTAAGTATAGCCGTAAAGCAGACTCATCTGTAGCTAAGAAAATGGAGACCAAGGCAGGAAGTACTACAAAATATGGAAATTACTTTGACTGCAACAAAGAGAACAGGTATGATTTAAGTTTGACTGATTTGGTGGAGTAATTTTTTTTTTTTTTTTTGGAGGAGCAGTGAAAATGCTTTAATGCATTTAGAAACTCATGCAGATGCTTCCTCTTCAGCTACCAAAATAGCGTATGTTGTTGTGACTAAATAACTATTCTTTGGCATGTTAGTCACCTTCCTTTACTGCAGAGAACAAAAACTGTGGTTGTGTTTGTATACTTCCAACTTTACTTTCATTTATTTTTATGTGTTTTTAGAGTTTTACTTTGCTTTGTGGCAATCAGCACTGGTGAATGTTTTCTTCTGACTAAATTTAGGCAATAAAACTAAGGAACTGGAGAAAACTATATGTGGCATGACCAATTTCACAGTTGTTTTGACAAATTTCTTTGAAATGTGAAGCTGTGTTATGGATAGTATGTGAGGTTAGTCTACAGAAAGTGAGTAATCTCTGAGCAAAGGAATAAGTTCTTTCAATTTGACTAGAAGTTTTTATGACCACTTGGAACAAATGTAGATATTCCTGAACCATTGGAATGTGTTGCACTGATTGATTATCTGTTAGACTTGGGGTCAGTACAGATTTCAGATAAGAGGTACAAAGAACATGTATGGAATCAAATAATAATCGCAACAATCCAGAACCAGACTAAGTGCAAGTATATTTAAGACACCTACTTTTAAAGTCTATGTGAGTAATCAGATGGAGCAAAGCTCTTGCTTCTAACTGACTCTTTAAAGTTACCTTGACAAGAAAAAAAGCTTCAATGTCTGTTTTCTCATACCAATTAGATTTTGAATTTGTAAAAGTTCATTATCTCTTCTGGATGTATTTGCAGAGCGTATACTGGATTTTTCAAGCCAAACATGTGAAAGCAATGACCGTGTTGAAAATGGTTCACATTCATGGATCTTATCGCTAAGTCATAACAGCTTCGAAAAGAAAAATACTGATGGGAAGAAAGAACTGTACAAAGGAAAAGTTTGGGCTTTTTAATGGAGAAAGTTTTGATATAAATAAACTTGTTTGCACAAATCTGGTTTTTTAATAATTTGTTGATAAAACCTGAGAGTTTTTGAAAATCTTTGTTTCAAAGAGGACTGGGGTCACACATGAGGTAGTACTTAGTTGCTTCACCTGTTTTTTGTTGTCAATGCTTGTTTGCATCAGGCTGCAGGGCAGTTTGGTTTGCCATGAAGTCCAGTATATTCTACTGGAATGTAGCTATCTCTGTTCTGATGATACTGTGCAGATTTTCAGGGCTGCTTTTAAATACTTCAACAGTACTTGGTATATTCAACAGAAATTCTTTGGATGTGAAGAGTAATTCCTGTTTAAAGTGCTTCTGTGCTATTGATCACTTCTGTAATATTAAGACACCTTTAGTGCATCCCTGCATCAGGCTGTTACCTGTCTGAGGAGCAAATATTTCTTGTGCAGCTGCTTCTTTCTTATAGTTTTCATACATGTAGATTGTGTGTTCTACATCTGTCTTTTGTCAGCCCCAAATGGCGACTCCAGCTCAAATATGAATTACTTGGGACTGTACTGTTCAAACAGTGCTGCTTCAACAGCTGGAAGGATTTGCTGGCAGGGAGATAGGTGATTACTTACAGTCCTGCACTGCTGTTGCATGTCCTGCAAGTGATGGGGTCACTTCTAGACCTGTACATCTATCCCTTAAATAGCTCACCAATCTTGAAGCTCTCAGAGTTTTTGGGCACTTTTTTGGTATCTGGCAGTCCCAGCAATAGGGTTTGCTTTTTTTTTTTTCCCCACCAGAGGCTTTACTTTCATCCACAAGATATCCCAACTCTTGATTGTTTGGAGCCTGTTTGCTTTTTTTCCCCTTTTCCAGTGTCAGCTGGTATGAGCATCCCTGGAGTCACTCAGAAGAATAGCTATGTGTTCTTCCTGTTGATAGCTAAAAGCCTGTTATTTCTGTGAGGGCAGGCATGTGACATGAGAAAGCAGAGACTGTCCCAGAGGAGGTGATAAGTGTACACTTCTCTGAAACTTCTGAACGCAGCTCTACATGTCTAATTTTTAAGACTTCAGGATGTGCAAACAGCTGGAGATTTCCTAAAGTATTTCTGCAGCTAATTGGGTAAACTTATCTTGGCTAAAACCTAGCAAGTAAAGGAGCCTTTTTCCTGCTGTTCCAATCATTCTCTGGGATAAAGTGTACATTAAATTAATCAGGGAAGCTGATTTTTCTACTAGTTCTGGCCTTGGCACACGGCCACTTTTCGGTGCTAGCTTTGTTTGAAAAATACGTACTGTTGTGTTGTGGTGACATGGTCTCTTCTTTTGTGTTCCCTTGGCTCTTGTTCATAACCATCTGTGAGAGTTGTGATGAAGTCTTCCTAGACCTTGGAGTATAGCTAGCAATAACCAAAGCACTGTCTGGAGGAGAGACCTAGGTATTTTATTCCCATGAGAATGTGACTATAGGACATGCCCCACCTGGAGTACTGTGTCCAGCTCTGGAGTCTTCAGCACAAGAAGGACATGGACCTGGAGGGCCATGAGTATTCTTGGGGGCTGGAGCACTTCTGTGAGGAGAGGCGAAGACAGCTGGGGTTGTTCAGCCTGGAGAATAGAAGGCTCTAGGGAAACCTCATAGCAGCCTACCACTACCTGAAGGGGGCCCACGGGGAAGCTGGGGAGGGATGATTTGCTCGGGCATATAGCAATAGGAGAAGGGGCAATGGTTTTGAACTAACACAGGGCAGGTTTAGGTTTGACAATAGGAAAAAGTTCCTCCCCATGAGAGTGGTGAGACACTGAAACAGGTTGCCCAGAGTGGGCATGGAGGCCAGGCTTGATGAGGCTCTGAGCAGCTTGATCTAGTGCAGGATGTCCTTGCTCACTGCAGCAGGGTTGGATGCGATAACCTTTGAAAGTCCCTTCTGACTATGATTCTATGCTTTTATTGATGTGCTTGTAAACCAGTAGAGCAGTAACTGGAGTGTAGTCTTGTTTAAAGTACCATGGATGCTTTGTGTTTTCAGTATGATGTGGCACTTGCTTTGTTCTCTCTTGTCATTATTTGCATGTTCTGGTAGTCATGTGCTCTGTCAACAGCTGTAGCTGACATGGGAGCTGCCTTGTATTTTGGGAGTACCTTGTTTCCACATTTGACAGTAATAGAGATTGTGACACTTGTAAGGAGCAATGACAACATCCAGTGGCCATGCTATGGAATGGCATGCACCTTAGTCTCCAGGAATGCAACTTCCTACCAGTCAATGCTGGCTGTACTTCCTGTCAACTTGACATGAAATTTCATACTATTTCAGTAATATTTACTTTTTCCAAGGGTGCAGTTGACAGTTGTGATAAGGAACTAGCCAGGCTCACAAGTGTCTTTGATCTTTTCTTGCCTAATGCAAGTTGAAGAAGTTAAAAAATACAGTAGCACTAATATGCACACACAGAAAATAGTCCATGTAAGAAGATGTGATGCACAGGGATTTCTCCTAGGGAGACACCAAGCAAAGGATAGGTTGCTGAATATCCCGCAGGAAGGTGTTCAAATATTTTCATAATTGCTGGCTTGGAGCCCTGTGCTGATGCACACTGACTGCTGACGTGAGTGCTCTATGCCAATCTAAGGCCTTGCTGCTGCCTTTCCTTTCCCCCAGCAGGTCACGCACCCTTGATTGTGTCACTGCAGTTGTGGCTGCAAGGGAAGTCATTCCTGCTTGCCCAGCCACCAGGAACTAATTATTGTTTTCAAAGGTTAAAATCTTGTTGACCCAAATCACTGCTCACCTGCAAAGGCGCCAAAGGGTGCTGAGGCAAGAGGAGGGAAAGGGTGGAGGGAGCGGAAGCCAAAACATCCTTCACTGGCAGCTTAAGCTGCTCCAGTAATCATATCCTACCTCTGCTTAGATAAGGTTTCCTCAGGCTGTTGTCCTGTGAGCACAGAAGCTGAAACCGTTCCTTTATCCCCCAGCCAGTCATCATTGCTGCTTCTAAGTCCCCTCTCTTCCCACCTGGGCACCTGCTTGGGTGTGTGAGTTGAACAGGACACAGCTGCTGTGACAAATTTCTGGAAGATTGCTCCATAGGTGCAAGCTGTTGTGGTCCATTACTGGCTTTGTGGCCTGATCAACATCCTATTACAAACAGGTATTGCTCATACCTATATATGCTTCTTTTCTCCTTTTTCAAGAATGTCTTCTGCTCTCCAGTACAGTTCCTAGACTAGCAGGAGCATGGTGTAATTGGCAGCAGAGCCTGGGTTGGGTGAGGGCTGTGGAATGGCACACAGGTAGGGAGGGGTGTTGGGGCAGGAGTGTTGCTCTTCAAAAGCCTTCCCTGGGACCACTGTTAGGGCCCTCCCCTTCTGACCTCTGAATCCTGGGTTATGTGCTTCATGGCTTTCAGCTAGAAGATCTCAGCAGAAGGTTAGAAGGAAAAGGTTTGGCTCTGCTTACTCCTACCTCTTGCTTAGCAACAGAATAGGTGTAAGTCTTCTACATCTCATAAGTGCATAATGGGGACTTAAGGGGGAGCTTGGATCCAACAGAGAGGTTAATGTAGGGCAGGTGCAGAGTTCAGGTTAAAGACCTAAAAGTCTGTTCAAGCATGAAGATTAAATCCTGTTTTCCTAAAACATGGGATGGAGAATTTGTGCATCTGCCAGCACCAAGGATCTCACTCAAAGGTGTCCTTGAAGCTGTTATTTGCATCAATCACTGGGTTATCATGCTGAGTGTTGAAGTGGCCAAGTGTGTTTCTGGTCTAGGAGATGTCTCTACTTAAGCATGTCAGCTCTGTGAGACTGGAAACACTCCAGGGAAGGCCCTAAACACCTCACCCCTTCTGACTCCTCCAGCCCTTAACTGGTTTTTATTTCCTGCACCTTGCCTGATGTGCTGGCCAGAGACTTCCTCATTGCTGGCAGCTCTCGGTGGCCAGACACACTGTGCCTCACACCACATGGGTGTTTTACAGCTCACATTCTTCTTGTCCTGTTCTGTCACAGGGGCTGGTGTGCTGCAGGACCCAGACACAAGGGCTGAGACAAGAGCAGCAGTAATTGGATCACCTTGGTTTTGGCAGGTTGTGTCTTGGCTGTCGTATTACTTACAGCGCTCTTCTTTGAACACAGCCACAGCTCTTGTCATCCCTTTGTTCTGACACAACAAAGTTCCTGAGACCTTCTCATTTGTACAGTCTTTCCATCACATGAATGAGAACTTGCTGTTGACGCTTAATGTTTTCCTGCTGTGTCAGGAATGTTTCTGTATTTTCCAGAGCAGTAAAACAAAACTTAAATGTTTACATCTGCTCCAATTAGATAGAGAATGTGGTGCTGGAGCAAGATGTTTGTCCAGTGCAGCTCAGGTTGTTGACTAAGTGTGTCTGTGTGAGCCTTGTCCTTGCTGATTAACTAGGGAGGAACTTAGCCCTGGACACCAGTTGCTGCAGCAGGGATGAGGCCTGCTGCTCCCTAAAAGCATCGGAGGCAAGCTTTTATAAGGGTTGTGTTGCTATGGCAGGAAGCCAGCTAGGTCTGGGAATCTCTTCAATCTTTTCTTATCTCAAGCAAGCCCAGAAATGAGAGGCTGTCTTGATTTCATAGCTCAGATATTAGGCTGTGCTGCACTCCATCATGGGGTGGCTGTGGCCACTGCTGCAGCCAGAGGGAGATCCGAAGAAAGTCCCAGCTGTTTGTTACCAGTTTAAGGCAGATTAAAACTGAGCCCCCTCTAAGGAAGCACTGGGTCAAGGTGAAGCCCAGAGGGGTCGCCTGTGGTGGGGAGAGATGTGGTACCCCTGGAGGAAAGCTGCCTGTTGCATTGTGTGAAGGGTTAACCTCTAAATATGTCAGGAAACCTTTTTGAAAACTGTCACCTTAGTTCTTTGCCTTATGCTTGGAGATAAAAGGAGCTTTAGAGGGGTGGCTGTTCATGCAACTGCAGAGATGAGAGTTGAGTCTGTCGACATACAAAATGGAAAAACCCCATCTTGTCCATCTGCCTTGATGAGGACAGAAATTCCTCATCAGACTGCTCATGCAAAGCAAATCCTGTGGAGTGACAGATCTGGGTGTAGTGTTGTCTGTTTTACTTTACTTTCTGAGCAGATGGGATTGCTCACTGTTGTTGAGTTTCGAGACCATGTTTTGTTTTCCCAAAACTACAGTGCTGTACATATTTTGCTCTTTTTAGGGACTGATATCCTTCCTCAGCTTTTGTAGTAGAGACACACAACCTTGTTACTGTGAGTAAATTTCCTGTGTGGTAGAAGATCAGCAGGTGACAACTTTTACTTACCTTCCTACTCCTGGCAACATCTGTCTGGTTGTACCCCAGTGCTGTTTGCTCTCACAGCTGTATCCCAACGGCTGAGCTCAACTCTGCTGCTGTGGGTCTCTATTGCATCATGGACCTCGGATGGAGGGAACCCAACTGCACAGATCACTCAAGTGTCTTTCCCATCAAAATAGGTAGAGGTGAGCTCTCCTCACTTCTGCATCAAGTGCAGGTTTCTGAGGGCAAATATCTTTCTCAAGAGACACTGAACCCAGAGCAGCCAGGGAAGATGTCACCTGAAGTTCATGCTTCCATATCATGTGAAGGTGAGCTCTGTACCCAAGCAGTCAAGCTGAAGGATTTGCTACTGCAAGCGATCTGCATTTCCTGGTGATTTGGACACCAAAGATAAAGCCAGTGCATTGTTCTTTTTAGTTTGAAGTGTGTGAAGACCTGCCCTTGCCCTCACTGAGCCATGGTTCCCATTCCAGCAGCAAAACCAAGCCCCCTCCCATGGTGGCTGAGTCAGACTCGGGCTCCCTTGCTGCCATTTTAAGAATTATCTTTAAATGTAATTAAAGCAAAAGCCAGGACAGAAAAATGAGGAAATACTAATTTTCCTGTGTACCTTTAATGGCAGGTCTGTCCTTGCCTTGCCTTCGGTGGCAAGCTGTGCTATCCTGTAATTACTCAGGAGTCACAGGTTGGGACCAGCCAGAGCCTATTGCAAGACCAGAGGCATCCGTGTGTCTCATGATCTCCCCCTGCAGTGTCAGAAGAAACTGGCAAGCAATGAGCTTTGAGAAGCTGTACCGATTTTCTGGGAGATGGTCACCCCTTCTTTCTCCGACTCCTTGAGCTATGAGGCAGCATCAGCTGCCTCCCAGGGAAGCAGTGTCCCCTCAGCCAGACCAGGCTTTTGGTTTCCCCATGGATAACCAAAACCTCCCAGCTAATCTTTGAGGGGTCTGAAAGCTGCCACAAGCCACCCTCAGCACCCTCCAGCTTCATAGGTATCTTGCAGCAGGACAGCTTTGAGCCTCGCTATCTCACTGCTTTTTAGCTTTGCCCCAAAACCCAAGGGTTACAGCAAGCTGAGAAACTGATGCTCAGGACAAGCTGCAAATGCTGTCCTTCAGGAAGATGATTTTCACAAAGCAGTGAGATTTACCCAGCTCAAAGGGGTCAGTGTAGGACCCAAAATTGTAGGTATTTGTTAGATGAAGACAACTAAAGGAAAGAGGCCTCAGTCTTTGCCTTCTGTACAGTTCTAGACACAACTGGGTGTTGTCCTTTTGGTTGGTGTACACTGACAAAATGTTACTAGTGGTCAACAGCTCAGGAGATGAGAGATGTGAGCCAGCTGCCTCCACCCCTTATCTGCTTGGCCAAAAACCCAGTGGTCAGGGTTAGGACACTCACCCAGCCTGCCAAGAGCAGACCCGCTTCATCTAAACTGCAGGCAAGAGCATCTTGGGGCAGAGCACACCAGCCATTGGGAAACTGGGTGCTCCTTAGTCATTCTTTATCTCCAAACACTGGGGTTCTTACAGACAGGTCTCTGCAGGCTCTCCCACATTCCCAGACAGCTATCCAAAAAGAGGGGTGCATAAGACAAGCCAATCTCTCAACTGGTACATACAACAGGGCAGTTGTATGTACCGGTATTTTTGTGCCACTGATAAATACAAAGTATTTTTACAGAATTTCTACTTTTTTCATTTCTATTTGTGTACTTTTAAAGTGCACATACGATACTAGAACAGCAATATATACATCTCATTTATAAATAAACAATTTTGGGGGTGGATGATCAACACGAAGTTTGGAGACCACTGTTCTAAGTGGGATCTTCAAAGAAAGCTTTATACCTTCTGCTTTAAAGACTATACTAATTCTTCAGAACTCAAATACGGATGATGTGTAAGCGTGCCCAATCCCATCTTCCTCTAGTGAAAGCAGCAGTTCCTCTGTATCCTAGGATATAGTGGCATCACTGAGGCTGCTTCCAATCCATGGATGGACATTGCCCTGGGAGAAGACAGACCCTGTAAGCTGCAGTGTTCTTCCCTTGCTTTCTTGCAGGACAGGCAGCCTCCCACTGCTCACTCCTGACTTCCCCTGTCAGCAGAGAGCACAGCACTGAGTTTGCTGCCTTCAAGCTCACGGCTCGCATGCTCATCCTCCAAAATCCATTGTGATTTAAAAAAAAAAATCCAGTTATGAGGAATCCCCATGAAGCCACCTCTCTCTGCTCAGCAAGTTACAGCTACAGGTTCCAGCCTTCCAAAGCCTGCTAACTTGTGCTTAAAAGCCAACTTCAAAAGTTCTCTGCAGAAATCCACATTAACAAATCAAACCACCACACTACCAAAAGATTAATAACATCAATCTTTATTCCAAACAAGACAAAACTACAGCACGTTGTAATCCTTCTGGTCGCATTTTCTGGAAGCTTTGAAACACTGGACACATGGGCTTACTGTTCAAACTATAACAATCAGTGCTAGGATAATGACACTGCTAAAGGTGTTTCCTCTAAACAAATAAACTAAAAGCTTCAAAAGTTAACTTTCCTTTCTGATGCTCAGCTTTGTGTTCAGGTGTTCTTGCTTAGCAACAAAAGCAAAAAAAAAAAAAAGCCTGCTTTAGAACAGCAAGTAGCAATAAACAGAAGAAGCAATCATAAATCATACCAAGAAGTGACAGCTCAGTACGGTCTCATGCGACTGGAAGGGGGTGGTGCACGATTGGGAGGAGTAATGGCTATATCCAAGTAGTCTCCGATCTGGAATTTCTGAGACTGCAGTGTCATGGAATCATCTGTGCCCTTCCTGCCCGACATGGTGCTGCCAATCTCCTTCACCCTGTGTGCAGGAGAGGAAAGGCACGGTAGTTATCAGAGGTGAATCACTCTAGACACCCAGAGCAGGAGCTCATGGCCACCTCCCACCATTCTCTGTACTATATTTAGCATTTAGCTACATGCACAGGACACTGGTGGTTTTCTCTCCAGGTGCGCCAAGAAAGGTGCACTAAATTCTCTGTCTCATAGAAGGGCAGAGAAACCTTATCCTGCAGTAAGTATTAGAGAGAACCTCTTGCCCACTTCCATACACAGAACAAAGCACCAGAGCAGGACACATCTGCTGGTTGCTGACAAAGGTTGGCTCATAGAGCTTTGGAAGCTGGATACCTGCAGAAGCATCACTGCTAAAAACCAAGTATGTTGTCAGGTGCAAGACCTACTACTCCTTATATCACCAGAAACAAAGCTGTATCTCAAACTGTGGGTCCATGTCCTGGCTGTCTGCCAACATTGGCAACCAAAGCCCTCAAGCACAGAGGTTCACTGCACTGGAATGCACCAACAATGATGGCCACCAAGTGGAACACAGAGTCTGCAGTGGTCATCACATAACCTGCTGTCAAGAACTACAGAAATTTGATTTGTGGGTTCTGAACTTAAAAATTGTGAAAAACAATTTGCTGCTTTGGTATCCAAACAAAGTTTGGTGTCAAAGTAACGACCCAGAGATGAAATGCCATTTACCTGTATCCAGGCCTCTTGAGATCTGTAAAAACAATTGCAAAATTGAAGTGTGTGCCCTTCTTCCGTGCCTCTGGGTAGACTTCTTTCACTAAGCTGGTCAGCTCTTTAAGAGTTGCATCCATCCTAGATTAAACAAATCAAAGCTATTTATATTGTCAAAAGCAAA
Source organism: Turnix velox (assembly GCA_013400935.1). Classification (NCBI taxonomy): domain Eukaryota; kingdom Metazoa; phylum Chordata; class Aves; order Charadriiformes; family Turnicidae; genus Turnix; species Turnix velox. Next base: position 347,234 of record VZTY01007211.1, read on the forward strand.
ACCAGTAAAAAAAGCTTACCTAAACACATTTCATGTGGAATCAGTATGTTGCTACATCTAAACCAGATGTTTCCTTGCCTTTGCACACTTTATATCAATACCTGAAAATGAACAAAATCTTACACTTCAGCTAAAACGAGCACCATTAATTTCACAACTACACAGCATTCCAAATAATATAGTTTGGTCTAACAATGAAGTGACAAAAAAAATGCTCTAGCACTTGATTAAAATTCCTGGGAGAATTCACCATTTTTTGTACACTGGAGGCAACAAGGTCTAGTGCAACAAGGTCTAGTTCTGGCTGCAGGAGCTTCTAATGTACCCCAACATTACACAAGTCTCCTCACCTCTGTGCACATTTCAACATCTGCTTTTCCATCTCTCCAGAAAGAGAAGCTATTTAAATAGCAGGGAATTTTTTAAATGCATTTATGCAATGAACAACGTGCTTCGTGCTTCCTAATCTAAGTTGGTATCTGTGTTAAAATAGCTTCTTGAATATTAAAGGAGATGTAGAAATAAAGGGGGAAAAAAATGAACAGTTTTCCATTTACACTTCTGCCCTAACAGGCAACACTCTTCCTTCTCCAAGCCTTCAACCAGGTGAGCTCGTTTCTAGAATTCCAAGAACAAAAGGACTCAATATATCACAACCAAAGCAGTTCTAATTATAGAGACTGCACATTCACTCCAAGCTTCAAGTAACCAAAGAGCAGTGTGTTGACAGACAATGCCCACTCTGACTTCTGCAGATGGCAACAGCTCAGACACCATCAATAGCCTGGACTGAGTCCATAAATTGCATTAAGAAGTAAATTGGAACTGCATGCTTTCTAACCACAAAAATGCCTTATTCAACCATAAGACATAAAACACTAACAGACATCTTGAAGAAAAAAGAAGACTTTAAAAGGAGCAAAGTTCACTTTCAAAAACATTCACAAAAATGCTACAAAAACTAACATGTTTGCAATGCAGACTATGCATCTCTCCAAACTAAATTTTACAGAAACACATCCGACATCCTCAAGAGGCAAAAAAAACAGACCATTTGCACAACAGCCCAAAGGCTTCTGGGACAACTACTTCTACCGAAAAAACAACGCTGTCAGAAAAAAAGTTTAAGCACTAGATAAATGAGAAGACTTTGTGTTGAACAAATTCGTTGTGATAATAAAACACAACAGAAGCCTCTGATGACTGCATCAGTAATAGCCCAGCCCGATCGAAGTGAGATGTGCACTGAAGCTTGACCGAAGTTGAGTTTCCATGGCTGGCACTGTCGTAGCTATAGGCAGAAGGGCCACACTTCAGTGACAGCTACCCACTTGCTCCTATGGAAAACCTCCTACGTTTCCAGCTTCGAGTGAGGCCTATCGAACTCACCCTTGCAGATGAGTACCAGAGGAGTTCAAGCGGGACGAGCCCCCCGCTACCGCTGGCAGCCCCAGGGTCGAGAGGAGGGGCCCGCACTCACCAGGTGTAGATCTGCAGCTCGCTGGAGGGCACGTTGCCGCGGGAGAACTCGTCCATGCGGTGGTGTCGCCCATTGTTGGTGGTGAAGACGCGAAGCAGCAGCGGGCAGGTCTGCAGAGCGAGGCAGAGATGAGGGACCACCCGCCACACCCGGCCGAGGCCTCACAGCGCCGCCATACCCTCCCCTCTACACCCTACTCCCGGAGCCCGCCCCGTCGCGTCCGGGAGTGACGTGAGAAAACCGCACGACACCACCCCCACCACCTTCTCCCGGTCGATCGGCTTCTCCGGCTCTTTCTTAATCTCCTCCTGTGTGACCCGAGACTCCACCGCCATCTTGTCCCGCCGCGCTAACACCCCACAGCCCCGGATGTCCCGCGCGGCGCCTCACGTCTCGCGAGAGGAGAGGGGGCGACGAGCGGCGCTTGCGCGGGGACAAGGGCGGGCCCTTGAGGGCGGTTGGCGGGGTTGGCGCGGGAGG
>VZTY01007212.1:7873-23748 GCA_013400935.1 Turnix velox
AAAAAAAAAAAGAAGGAGGATGAATAATTCAACTCCAAGGAAACTGATTTGCTGAACAAGTGTAAAATAAATCTGAGAGAGAACTAGTTCAGGTCTACCTATTTTAAGAATCTGATTCAGGAATTATGAGATTAAAGCCATATCTAGTGGGAGAGTCTGTAATATTGGTTGATTTTTTTTCTTTATTATCATTAGTCTTATTTTATATAGTAGAGCCAAAGGATTTGAGTATTTATCTGTTGTGTGAGGCCCAGCAGAGGAAAGAGGAGCCAACATGGGTGGAGAAGAACAGATGAAATCCAAATTAAAGTCTTTAGGAGAGAAAAAATGGAAATGATTTTGATTGATCTGAGCTTCCACATAAAATGTTTTATACATTTGCAGTGTTTCACCTGATTTACACTCGAATTTTCATAAATATCACATTCTGGGCATCATGCACTGAGCAGCCTGATGTAGTGGGAGGTGTCCCTGCCTATGGCAGGGGGGTTGGAACTCGATGATCTTTAAGGTCCCTTCCAACCCAAACTATTCTATGATTCTATGATTTATTATTGCTCTTTCCAAACTCAGGTGTATGAAGCCCTTTGAGAAGGAGATCAGACCCTGTGATGCTCTGGAGTCTCCCCCTTAGACCTGAGTGAAATCACTTTGGATGAAGATCTTTATCTCCAGCTAAGTCTGCTCAAGGTTGCCCATGATTTCCTGGTAATGATTTTCCTCTCTCTTGCTTCTGGTACAAGGCTCAGATTTTTTTGCAGTCACCTTCTTGGTGACCTTTCTGTGTGGGTTGGGGCGAGGAGGAATTTGTAGCAGAAAGGAGCAGTGTTTTCTCTCTCTTGTCGATTCACTTCAGACCCAAATTCATTTGCTGCCCTTGGAGCAACCCGGGCAAGGCTGTGTGGTCTGTGAGGAGGCTCAATCCTTTTTCTCATCCATGTGAGGAGCTCTGCATAGACTGAGCCCCTTTTCTCTGCCACGCTGTAAAAGAGCAGGGTTTTGCGTACTGCGCTGAGGAATGAGCCCCTCGGAGGAACAGGCTCCATAAAGTTTTTATAACCCATATTTTATAAGGTATAGTGAGTTGCACGAAAGGACTTGTGTTTTGGGGTTTTTTTTGGTTTTTTTTTTCCACATGTACTTGTGTGCATTTGAATCAGAGCCATTACACCAGCTTGACACAGCAGGTAGGACCATGATAATGGATGGAAATTGGAAGGTTGACTTAGGCTAAATATAAGAAAGGAATTCTTTATGGTGAGGGTAGTGAAACACTGCAAGAGGTTGCCCAGAGAGGTTGTGGATGCCCCCTCAATCCCTGGAGGTGTTTAAGGCCAGGCTGGATGAGGCATTGAGCAACCTGGTCTAATGGGAAGTGTCCCTGCCTATTGGAACTCAATGATCTCTAAGGTTCCTTCCAACCTGAACTATGATTCTATGATAGAAGCTGACCCTAATGATGTGGAAGAGAGCAAGGTTTATAGGATGACATCACAAAACCCTCTAACTTTGATAGCAGGAGACAGAACTCTCCTTGTAGCACTCCTCCACATCCTCCAGTGATGCTCTGGGAGGATTTTGCCAAGTAAGGACCAACCTTTTACAGTCTACATTCTGTGGGCTTGAAGAAAATGCTCAGAAAGTGACTATTCCTTATGTTTCAGCTTCTTAAACCTCATTCTCTGGACAATCCAGGTTGCCCAGAGAAGTTGTGACAGCTCCATCTTTGGAGGTGTTCAAGGATAAGTGTAAAATGCTCCTTCTGCCTCAGTGCCAAACTCCACTTTTGCCCATCTCCCAGTTTGTTGTGGTACAAGCTACAAGACAAGAGAGAATTTGCTGCTGATATTCTATAGTTTAAAATTTGAAAAAAAACTACCCCAACACCTCCAAAACATGGTTCTGCACCAGTAATTGAGACGTGGGCAAGATTTGAGCTGCTGTAAGGAATATTACCTGCCATAAAAGTTTGAATGGTGTTGAATTTACCCAAAAAAATGCCTGATGTAAAATCATCCTGTCAGGAACAATTAGCCACGGGGCATAAAAAACCTCTTACAGAGATTACACTTCCCAGATTGTTTTACAGAGAAACTTTATGTTAATGTTATGCTTTGAGTGCCTTTTGCTGTGAAACATTTAAGAAATAACAGTTGATGGTCTCTCATCTTTATGGGTTGGAAGAATGAACATTTCCCCCCCTCAACATTAGGTCAAATGGATGTTTTAAAATTCAGGAGAAAAAACCCATCATGTTATAAAAAAAAGGAGAGAATGTCCTAAGAAGAAAGTGGTCAAATCATTCCAAGATGTTATGGGTTTTTAAAGTCTCTTTTTTTTTTTAGCTTTTTTTTTTTTTTTCCTATGGAAGAATTTTCATGATCCTGGGCATAGGGTCAAAAAATACAGAAGTGAGATATTTTTAGACAAGCACATTTGGTATAAAATTACCCACTCCCAGTGTGTGTGTGTGTGTGGAGGGACAACCTGGCCTGTCCAGGAGCCCTCAACACAAGAAGGACATGGAGCTGTTGGAGCAGGGCTAGAGGATTCTGTGAAGATCATCCTGGAGCTCTGCTGCAAGGACAAGCTGAGAGGGTTGATCCTGGAGAGGAGAAGGGTCTGGGGAGAACTTCTGGTGGCCTCTCAATTCCTCCAAGAAAGCTGGAGAGGAGGGCATGGAGAGACAGGTTGAGGTTCAATGGTTTTACAGGGTTTGATGAGACATTAGGAAGAAGTTCTGCCCCTTGAAGGTGGAGAGACCCTGGCCTAGGTTGCCCAGAGAGGTGGTGGAGGCCCCATCCTGCAGCTCTGAGTGATTCAGGATCCAACTTTTCTATGATCTGCTTGGAGCTGGGTTATTGTTGGGGTTTTTTTTCTTTTTTTTCTTTTTTTTTCCAGCCCTGTCAGCACAGTGGAGCCAAGGCATCCCTGGCAGCTCAGGCTGGATTCTGTTTGGCCTCACGCATCATCACCAGTCTTGCCAGTTAATTCAGGCAGAGGGTGATGATGTGTGAGGCAGAAAAAGCACAGCCTGGCTTTCAGGTGCTGGGCACAGTCACCACAAAAGCAGGAGGGGAAAGGCTCTTTCAATCCCTACACTCAAGTGAGGGAGACCTGGGAATCCTTGAGGCTGGAACAGATCCTGGAGCTCACTGAGGCGCCTTTGAATTGCTGAGAAACAACCCCAGGAGTGGGTTTGTGTCACTGTGGGCTGTGCTGACACCAGGATGGCACCTTGAGCTCAGGTGAAAGACTCTTCTCAGCTTGATGAAAGATTGGTGAGGCTCTTCAAGGTCTCTTTAATCCCAGCTTTTAGAATCACAGAATGGTTTGGGATGAAAGGGATCTTAAAATCATCTAGTTCCAACCCCCTGCCATGGGCAGGGACACCTCCCACCACACCAGGTTCCTCAGTGCCTCATCCAGCCTGGCCTTAGACACCTCCAGGGATTGAGGGGGCATCCACAACCTCTCTGTAGCCCCCTTTCAGGTATTGAGAAGCTCCTATGAGGGTGGGATCTCTCTAGAGTAAAACTGGACATGTAGATTTGTTGTGTCCACCCCATGAGAGCAAACTGATGTATGAACATGCTTGAAGGTACCAATAGAGAAGGTTTTGCTCTATTTTCATTCTTTTTAAGGGATGCCCTGCTCTTGCTGGGCACATGGTTATTTTCAGGAGTGGCCAGCAGTCCCCTGCTATTGCATTAATAAACCAAGACAAACTCTGTGGGTTATTTTCAGTTCCTACTGCTCCATATTAGGAGTCAGGGGACTAAAATAACCACAGAAAGCCACGCAAAGAGCATGATATAAAACACAGACCAGGAAACAGCCTGAGGCACCATCCTCAATAATGCTGAAAAGTCATAATCCACCCAGTTTCTGGCAGGAATGGGAAGGCAAAAACCACACAAGGGCCTGGAGTCTGTGTGCAGGTAACAGCCCCAGTTTATTCTGGCTCAAACCAAAGCATGGCCACTAATAAAAAGTCCACGTGTCTGACACTGTGGGCTGTTCTTCTCCAACTGACACAGAAAAGGTTCAGCAGGGTGGTCACTGCCCTGTGTCAGGCTTTGGGTGTGAAGGGACAAAGTCAGACTCTGTTTTGTCTGAGTGTTTTTGGAGCTTTGAAGGCATCACAGGTGGTCACAGCCTTGCAAAAACTGTTTAACAAGACCAGGAGGAGTAAAACCAGTGAGGTCCCCTCCTGAGCACCACTCTAGTTCTGTTTGTAGGGCCCTGACAGAAGGAGAAAGGTGGGAAGGAAAGCTTGGATCCACGAGGAAGGTGGGAGTTGAGAGGAAACTCTTCTAACTTGATGCTGCTCCATCTGGACAGGACTTGATCCAAAGCTGAGTGATGGCTCATTGTCCAAGTGGAAACCAGTGAGGAGTGGTGTTCCCCAAGGATCANACATTATCTCCACCAACCAGCCTCTACATCAGCTTCCAGGGCTTGTTTTGTCGCAATGAACCCAGTGCTCAGGTGGTGCTGCTGAGCCTGGAGAAAATCAGCCCTGAATTCTGCTGCAAACATCACTATTTGCTCCTTTTTTTATGAGTTTATTTATAAAACCTAAAAAAAAAAAAAATCTCACACAGAAGCCTTCACATGACAGATGGTGGTACTGTGGTGGAAACCAAAACACCTCAGTTGTGCTTGTTTGTTCAAATACTTAGTAATTATGAGGTCAGATAGGCTCTGGATTCCACCAAAGCAAAACTGGAGCACCAGGAGTTACTTCTGAGCTTCTTTCAACTCCAGACAATGTGATATATTGGTTTGCTCTCAGAAGCCACGGTGCTTCCTTATTTCTGTCACTTTGATCTAAAAAGCTGTTTATTTATGTTTTATTGAACTGTAAAACATTCAGTAAACATGCCTCATGCTTCTCTTTTCCTTCTTTTTTTTTTTTTATGTTCTACACGGATTCTGTCATGAAAATGTCAAGGAGAAATAATGAAGATGTTTATTGCCTTGCTGCTGGTGTCTTCCTTCTGAGGTTCCTGTGCTTCATGTTTCTGTTCAAGAGACTAAAATTCATAAGGTAGGCAGATGTCCTGCCTGCTCAGCATCTGGAGGAGAGGGAAGTTTTCCTTTAGGGATGTGCTACTATGGGTATTATGAGGAAATAAAGATTTAGCTTTTCTCTTTGGAATCTACTTGGTAGGATCATAATTACGTTAATAATCATAATTATCATAATTATATTATTCATTACATTCTTTGTCTGTGGGATGTTCTTGGGTGGGACCTCACAGGGTTATAAACTGTCAGCAATATCCCAAATTTCCTAGTTGTAATATTAGCAATGTTAGAAATTCCTAGATTCAACCTGATTGTTCTGTATTGTATCTTAATCTAGGTGATGAAGAATTAACCTGCTCTGCTAATTAGCTAAGAGGAGAAGCAGGTGACCTACAGGGTATTAATGAAGGCTGGGGAAGGAGCTGTGGGTGCACTTGAAGCTTTTTTTGCTTGAGTTTCTGCTGCCATGAAGGATCCATACTGCCAGAACCTTGCCTGGTAAGTCTTTGCTTTTTCCTCCTGTGCACCAAAAGCCCTTCCCTGCTTCTGTTCACCTTTAGCCCCTGTAGCCAGAGAGGTTTTGAGAGGGAGGAACTTTCATGAGCTCTTGTATGCATGTGTGAGAGGAGAAGTGAGTTATTAAAGTGAGAAGGTGTGAGAGTCTGGTTGGCTTCAAACCCAAATCATAACACTTGTGTGTTTCCAAAGTGTTGTATCATGGTCTGGGTGTCATGGTGTTGGTTCTTCCTTGACAAAAAGTGCTCTTCATTCTTGTCTGGGACCACAGACCAAGTCCTTTTTGAGGTTCTGCAGCAGGAGTGGTTCAGGAGAGTGTGAGTTTTTCTTCCTTTCTATTTGAAGAGAGAGCAAAAGGCTAATTCCATTTTACAGTCATCTTTGTACCAATATAGTTTGTGTGTTGCATTTGACCCCCTGTAACAAGGTTAAACCACAAGGATCCCCTTGAGAAGTTGCTATTCATCTTTTATATGTGAAGATTTTCAAGTATAGGAAGGGGATAAACCTAATACGGTGTTTAATGGAAAAAAATTATGACACCAATAACACATCTGTGTCTGTAATTTCACAGGTTTTCTTTCTGTGTATTTATATATGTATATATGTATAATTTAATATCAGCCTCGGGGTTGTGGTCTCACATGTCATCAGCTTGCAGGAAACTGGATCCTTGGCCTAAGTATCAGATGAGTTGCTAATGTTTGGAAAAAAAGCAAAAAAACATGCTTTGGGTCTTTGTTTTATGGCTGTTATTGAAGTAAGAATTTGTGATTGTAACTCAAGCCTCGTCTCGCCAACATGTTTTCATTATTGTCTGGATAATTGAAAGTCCAGGCAAATTTGGGCAGGAGGAGATATTGCACGTGAAGGTCTCAGTGCAGCTGAGTGTTGAGGTGGCTCAAATGAAGGATGACAGTGTTCCACTGCTTTTTTTTTATTTTATTTTTAATGCAGGCTTAAAGATTGTTTTATTCCACTCTAACTCTAGCTGGTTAATGTGGGATGGGTTTATTTCTAGCTCTAGTTCCCCAGCACATCCAGGGAGATTCTCAGAGTCTTATCAAGCCTGATCTTGGATGTCATCAATGAGGTTTCCACCACCTCTTTAGGCAGCCATGGCCAGTGTTTCTATCTGTATAATTTTTGGGGAATTTGGTGAGAAATGGGTGGTTCAGCTTGGGTTGGAAATCCCAGAACCTGGGTTTGTTGGCAGCATTTAACACTTCTTGAAAATCCTCAAAGCTGGAAGGATGGATGGTGGGGACAGAACCCAAAAGGTGGTCCTCTGTGTCAAAGTGAGACACGATGACAGGGGCACCTCCCTGCCACAGGCCAGGCTTATTCCTGTGCCCTGGGTAAACACATGATTTAAATCCACAGGATTTATGGATCCAGTGGTTTCCCCACAACTCAAGAGCTGACATAACCAGAGGTTAAAAGAAAAAAAAAAAAAACCCACCTAAATGAGGTTTTTAAGCTAATCCCTATTAACTGGGCATAACTGGAAAATTAAACCAAACAAAAACTTTGGGTGGCTTTGGAAAAACACTCTGGGACTTCTCTGCCAGGTTTCTGAATCCTTTAATTAGATGCACGTGTCTCTGGTGATGGAAAACCAGGACTTGATCATTCATTAATCTTCCTACACGAGGAGCAAATGGTTTGGCCACAGAACCAGGCAGATGCTGGCCACGGTGAGGGCAGAGCTGCTCCTTGCCAACCCACTGTTGGGGCAAAAAAAGCCCCCTTTGAACAATTGGGGAAAAGCTTAACTCCATATCTGAGCTCTGCAAGGAACTAATTACCTGCCTGGGCTCTCCCCACATACCAGCTCCTGCCCCCATAAATCCACCCAGCATCTAGGAAAGTCCTCAGCTCTCCTCTTCTGAATTGGCTTCTTTATGTCCATCTCCACTGGCTTGTGGAAGATTCATGGCCTGAACTGCCTTAAGTATTTTTGTTATGAATAGGAACCCTTAAACATTTCCTTCTCATTTAATTTATCATATTTTTTTTTTCTTTTCAGGCTTTCAACACTGGGTACAAGCTAGAAATAATGGGAAGCAAAGTTTGTCCCTGAGAAAAGTGCCTTAAAAATAATAAAGCATCCACTGGGAGGGAGTGGGATGGAGGGAAATAACCTCCCCTTTTATCACGTGGGGAGAGTTTTAGGTTTGTGTAGGTGTCTCTAAACATTGATTTGGTTCCATGTTGTGTGTGCTGTTGGCCACAAATTGGGAAAATAGTGGGGAAAAAAATGACATTTGTAGCAGTTGTGAGCTTGGGGTGTGGAGGTGGAGGTGTGTGGAGAGGCCAAAATGTGTTGTCAGGGTGGCTGTAACCAGAGATAAACCCACCCCAGCAGTTCCACCATCCACCTAGTTTTTTGGGAAATCAAAAGTCAAAGTTGAAGATCTTTCTTATCAAGTTTGGGTGGTTTTTTTCCCCTTCCTCTGAAGCACCTCCACACACCAGAGCTGCCCCAGTCCTCCCTGTTGTCTTCCAGGTTTTTTTGGCTAAATGGGGGAAAGGAAAGGTCCTTGGCAGCTCTCCAAGTGAACCCCCCCAACACCCCACCCCAAACCCCTGATTTATTGTCTCTGAAACCAGCTGCAGATGTTGGCTGGGCCAGGGCTCTGCTGCCAATTAGGGAGTCTCATGCAGAGATTACTGCATGCTCTGCCCTGGCATTCAGAAAAGGGAGCAGGGCTGGGCAATAAAAGTGCATTTTTCTTTAAAAAAACAACCCATAGAAATAAGTTTTACCTAGGCAGGTAGTGACTGGAGTGGTAGATATTTGGGACTTTTCCAATTTCTTCTGTGTCTTGCTAACAAACCCTATAATTCCACACAAACTCACCCAGCCTGGGCATCCCTGTCCATAATTTAATACCCTTGTTATCATTTGTCATACTAATGGGAAGAAAAAAATAGATTAAAATATTAATTACCTTCAAACTCTTGATATTTGATTTTAGGGGAGATTTTGCTGACCCAATCCAGTGCTCGAATTGGGTCAAAAAATAAATAAAAATACTAACTACCTTCAAACTCTTGTGTTTTTAGACCTTGATATTTGATTTTTAGAGGAGATTTTGCTGACCCAATCCTGAATGGATCACAAGCTGATGGTGAAGCTTGATCAGTTGGAATGAATTCCCTACAATCACAAGCAAGATGGGAGCCCATTAGGCACCAATATTAGATTAGATGAGACTAAACATTACATGGAATGATATTTTTTACATCTAGGAGTGGTTTATCCTGGCTCTGATGTGGGGTGGTTGGAGTGTTTAGTCTCCCCGTGGGGCACAGGAGGAGCTCCCATGGCTTATCTGGGAGCAATCTGATGCTCCAGCCCCAAAGGAAACCTGATAACTGGCCTTTACTCTGGCTTAATAGCAACATAAAAGGCTTTATTTTTTTTTTCTTTTACCTCTTTTAAGGTTTGAAATGTATTTAGCTATGAAAATGTGGTGTTACATTACCATAATGCACAGAAGGATTTTTGCAAGCAAAGCCTTCCATAAAGTTTTCAGGGCTACTGTATCTTGGGGACAGTTGGGGTGGGGACACTTGGGAATGGCCGGAGATATCCACCTAAAAGGCAAACCAGGTTTGGGTAGAGTTAAGGAGTCCCTTAAAAGTGACCTCAGTCATTTCCAGTGTGTGAGATGGAAAAGTAGAAGAATAATTATTTGTTTTGTCTCTTTTTGTTTATTTGGGAATATGGAAATTAATTCTTTCCCCCTCATTCAGCATCTTTTTTTCTTTTTTTTTTTGCTGAGTCAAGAGTTTTCCCAGGGGAAAATTAGTTTTTTTTTTTTTTTTAGTTAAGAGTTTTCCCCCGGGGAAATTATGTTTTTTTTTTTTTTTTTGCTGAGTCAAGAGTTTTCCCAGGGGAAAACTAGCTTTTTTTTTTTTATTTACACTTTCAAGTGAGATGATGTAAAATCTGTTCATTACATTTTGTGAGGGAGTTAAGTGATGCTTGGCCAGGTGAGGTTTTTTTTTTACCTGGTGAGGGAATTCACACATTTTAATTAGAATTCACACTCCTATTTGTAAAGTTGGGATAATTTTCTGTAGCATTTTGTGCTTCTCCAAAAATAAATAACTTCCTTTCACACCAGATAGATGGTTAGAAGGTCACCCACTAGATGATGTTCACCTAGATGTTGTTCTGCTCACAGTTAATATTAGGGCAGAGCTTGGGAATGAAAGGGTGGGGAGAAATGTGATGTAAATCAAGGTGGGGAAAGCTTTCACCCTAATGAAGGGCCAGAGTGTGATTCCTTCTGAAGAATGGACTCAGCAAAAGTGTCACCAGGAGGAGGTGGTGGGGCCAGGTGTGACCTGGACATCTCATCAATGCTCTGCCTTTAATTGAGCTCTTTCACTGCTTGTACACTTTTAATAACGTTTAGAGGGGAGGGGGGGAGAAGTTGAAGGCAGCAGCTTCTGTTCCTGATAGATTCCTTTTGCTCCCAGATTTAATGGATTAGTCAAAATGATGTGAAAAAATGGATCTCTGATTTATTACCTGCAATTTTTCGCTTACTGCAGCATTTTTTTTTATTTTATTTTCCCCTCCCTCAATCAGTGTTTTCCACCCTGTTAAAGTCTTGTGTGAATAAGTGCTATGTTGTGTTTCTGGATTTGCCCCGAGGGCTCATCAGACGACCCTTTGCCTACAGTCCCCACCAGGCCATTTAAACAGGAAGTTTAATTTTATAGTATTAAAAAAGAGAAAACGGTACTTAATTATCTGGCTGTGAAACAGCAGTACTCTTTCTTAATTTTAGTAGCTAATAAAAATGCTGTTCCTGCAGTTAACTCCTTCTGGTCCAAACGCCCTCCAATTTTTGGCCATTGGAATAGAATATTTTATGAACTGTTATATATTGCACTACAGTTTTTAAACTCTGCCATGACATATTTCTCTCAAGATTTATTAGCATTTTTTATTTAAAACAATATATTAAAAGAGAGGAGAAAGAGTAATCTTAGCTAAAATTCGAATATTAGAAAAACATAACATAGACCAAATCTTTTCATTTAACTTCCACCCTCCTTCTCCTCTCCCACTGTTGCTATAAAAAAGTTTTTTTGGAACAACAACCCACACCTGCATCATTAATTCAATATGTCTTCCAACATGACTCAAATCATAGTATCAGTTTCAGGGGCCATTTGCTACTTAAATGACTTTATGAAAACAGAACAATGAACTGCCCCACTGCAGTCCTTACTTTAACTCTGCTTAAAATAAACTTCAAGATCTTTTATACCCCAATCCCTTGCTTTTTTGGCTTTCTACCCCTGGAGTGAAAGGCTTCTCGTGAAGGGCTGTGTCTGTTGTGTTGTGACTGTCTTTATAAAAACTCCTTAAAGGCTGCAGCGTGGGCAGCATCTCTGAGCTGGGGGTGAAAACCCATCTGGAGGATTTATAAATTGGGAATTATTTGGGGGGACAGGCTTTTTGTCTGCTGGGGGCTGGTGGTGTGAGCAGATGGGACACTTGCATCAGAGAATGGAAGGGTAGGGTGAAGGGAGCAGCTTTACACTGAAAAATAGAAGATTTTGATATTGGGAAGAAATTCTTGGCTGTAAGAGGGGTGAGCCCCTGCCCTGGGTTGCCCAAAGAAGCTGTGGCTGGCCAGAAAGGGTTCAAAACCAGGTTGGAACAACCTGTGCTGGTAGGAGGTGTCTCTGCAGGTTTGTGTGCATGACTTGTAGACAAGCCCTTCTAGTTTTACTCCAGTTTTTCTCCTCTTAGTGGAGAAATTGCGTGAGGAGGGCTATTTTTTCTTGAGTTTGTCTTTCCAAGGTTGCCCAGAGAGGTTGTGGANGGAGCTGCCTCCCACCACGTGTGGCAGCGACCAGTTGGAGAGGAAACCATTGTCATCAATTAGGTGAGTCAATGCTTTAGAGAAAGCATCCTTCACAACCTCGCTGCCATCATTTAGTGCTGTGTAGTTAGTTAATTTGCAGCCTTTAAGAGATTCAAATATCAATATTGGCCTTTCAAGCGCCTTGTTTGCTGGCAAAAAACAAATGGAGTTATCACTAATACCCAGTGGAGTCTGTTAGAGAGGGTGTTCTACTGGAGATCCCTCCTCCTGCATCCTTTTCCACCTGGAAACATAAAGGAAATGCATCCAGCAGTCCTGGAAAACTATACAAGATGCTCAAGTAATTAAAATTGATGTAATGGGACTCAAAAATGAGCTTAAAATATGAAATGAAGGCACAAAAAATAGTTTGCATTCAGCAGTGTCCCTGCTTGTCATCTGTCTTACAGTTGCCTTCAATTTTAGGGCTAGAAATTGGGAGATTGCTGGGATTACCTTAATGGATTTCAGAGGAGCAGAGTCAAGAGGATGATGTTAATTGGGAATGGCTGGGCTTCATTAATTTTAGACAAAAATGCCCGAGAACACCATGGAAATTGTTAGTATTAACCCTCGTGGAGGTGGTGGCTGAACTTGAGAGCAGAGGAGAAGGAAGTCTGGTTAAGGAGTAACCTGATATTAGATGCTGGGTGATAAAGATCATACACATCCTGCTTGGGGTGAGGAGGGGGATCTGCTCCTGCTTCTTCCCACTGGGATGGGCTTTGGGAAGATGTTGGACACATCCTAGCACCTCCAAAGGGTGGAATTCCTTGCTGTTATCTGAATTATGAGTAATAATAGTCAAAATGTGCTATTTCAGTCTATGTCAGAGTGGTGGTAAGGGCTGTGGTGAGTCCAGGGTATGTGAAAAATCTTCCCATTTTACAAACTGGGTCATCCAGGAGGAATGAGGGATGTAGGAAGGAGGCACACTTGGCAAAATATTGAACTCCACAACCCTAATGAGTCTTCTTAGGGTTAATATCTGTGAGTGGGTGAGAAGGAGGTATCAAAATCATAGAATCATAGAATAGTTTGAGTTGGAAGGGACCCTAAAGATCATTGAGTTCCAACCCCCCTGCCATAGGCAGGGACACCTCCCACTAGATCAGGCTGCTCAGTGCCATGTCCAGCCTCCAAAAGTGAGGAAAAAATAATGGATTTAGATAATTTAATAGATCTGCTCTTTGTCCTCTTGCCAAAGAGGTCAGTGCACCCTTTGAGAGCAAGAAGCCTCTGTAGGGAGGAGCTTCACTCCAGTGATGCCTTTGGGGTTTGAATCCTTGTAATTTTGATATTAAGATAATGCCCTATTAATGCCCTGTTGTTTCAGACATCCCTCAGTGCTGAGCAGCCAGTGGTATTTACCCACCCCAACCTTATCACTGCCTGCACTTAGTAACCCGGATTCATTTGCCATTATGTAGATTTCTTTATTTAATTTTTATTTTATTTTTTCACGCTTGTTCTTTAAAGGCAACAACCCCAGGTAGAGCTGTGTGAGCTGCCAGCCTGTCACTGATCCCTGCAGAACAGGCTGAAATCAGGGTGTTTGCACTTTGAATTTGCTCAATTGGTGCTTTTCCATTATTCACCCTGGATTGCTCCTGTTGGCCACTGCATTAACTGTCTATTACCTTGTTTACCCTGGGCCTGCTAAACACCAGCTTATGAATGTCAATTTGTTCTCCAATTAGCCATGCCTTATTGACTCACCCTCAGACTTCCAAATCCAACCTTTCTCAAGTGCCTATTGCTGGAAAACTGATTTAATTTTTTTTTTAACTTTAATGTGCCCTTTTTATTTTGCTGTTATCTCAGTTGCCTGTGTTTAAAGTCTGTTTATGGAGTGAGGTTTATTCTAATAGCTTCATATTTGTGTTAATATTTCTGGGGTAGTTTATGTATTCAACTGCTGCATTAATTCTCCTCTTTAACAGCAGCAACCTGTTAAAGATAGAGATTTCCCAGAGGTCTGAAAAATTAATGTTTTATGGGAGAGAAATGAAGTATTTTTGAGTGTCCCTCAGATGTTCTCTTTGCCATATAGAGGAATGGAAGCAGCTGGTGGTGGGTCTGAGGATGCTGCAGGGGTGGAGGGCAAGGAATAGCAAAAAGAAGTTCAAATCCAGATTCAATCCAAGTCAAGGAGTCCAGGATTCCCCCTGCTGAGGAAATTGAATCCACTCTCTGAAAATAACACATCTCTGAAAGTCATCCTTGGAGCTTTCCTTTTTTTTTCTTTCTTAAGTCAAGAAACTGTGAGGAAATAACTCTGGGGCAGAAGTTACAGAGAGCTCTTAGGAAGGAAGAAAAGCCATGGTTGTGGGGGGGGGAGGTTTGCTGCTTTTTAACGAGTGGAACTGCAGAAGACAAGTGTTTTTTGGCATGAGAGCAGTGTCAATAAATGGCTTTTGCAGTTATCTAAATGCTTTAGCTGAGCTTGGGCGTTTAATCTCTTGTAAAAGCCGTTTATTGCCTTGTGCACCGCTCTGCGAGGCACCTTATCCCTTAAGCATATGAATGGGCACAATTAGTCCTCTTGGAGACTTACCCAAATACCCTTGATTAAAGGTCAAGCAGAAAAATTCAGGTGCTACTCTCTCTTTAATTAAGAAAAACCCTCCTGCATCCACCACATCCCTATCGGAAGGGAAATGGTAGCGAGGGGATGAATCAAATGGATGCAGCCCCGTGGTGGGGGGATAAAAAAATGCTCTGTGTTTCTAGGTAACAGATTGAAACCACGTAAGGTGTTCATAAAAGTCCATTTGACCATTTTAGTGATCTTCTCCAAGCAGGTTATTAGCTCCAACGTGCTGTAAAACCTAAGTGGCATTGATGGGTGGCATCACCAATAACAGGCAATCAAAGCTCATTAACACTGGAGTTTATAATTGCAGATTACTGTAATTTGGGAATCATTGAGGATTTTGCAAGGGTGTTATTTCTGCTGTTGGGAGCTAATGAACAGGGCTAGAAATTTATTCTGAGCTTAGTCTTGAATTCCTCTCTGGAAAACAATTGACTAGAGAGAGATTTCAGCCTCTTGAGCATCTTTCCCAGCTTCCCAAAGCTCTGAGCTACAGATTTTGACTTCTGCCACCAAAATTGGCTGAAAAAAGAGCAAGAAATCCTCCTGACTGAAACCACCCCTCAACCCAGAGCATCTTTGTACTTCCATCAGGATGCCTGAGGACAGCCTGCAATTGCTTGATGATTTTTTCTTTTCCTCTGCAGCCCCAGCCCTAAAAGATGCCCAGGCTTTAATTTTTTAATTTCTTTAATGTTTCACAGGCAGAAATAAAAATGCAAACCCTCCAATTTAAATCCCTCAGCCCCAAAAATATGTCAAGTTACAAATTAAAAAAATAATGAAGAAATTAGCCCCTGATATTCTTGCTGGGTCTGATTTTTGCCAATTTTAGGAGGTATCCCTTAAGGTGAGCTTGGAAGGATGTCGTATCTGACTCTTATCTTTGAATCCCATATACTTATGTTTATTAAAATCAATATAATCCATTAGCCTACATTGTTTCCATTTTTAATAATCTATTGATATATGGCCTGGGCTTTTATGGGACTAAACAAATTTCCTCTTTATGTGCCCTGTAATAGCCGGAGGTCAGGCTGGTTGAGAGCAGTTGCTGTATATAAATGTTTATTTACTGCCTGACTACTGATTGAGAACATATCTGGTCCACAGGCTTCAGATGGCTTTTAAACTGGAGATTTATGGCTTACTTCCTGTTTTCCAGACAGAGTACACCATTTTTAAATAAAGTAATGAATGCAGGGCATTGTGAAAATAAGAGCCAGGGATTGCCCCAAACCCCACAGTTGGGGCTGTCGGGTCCCTCCGTTATTTCATCCTTCATTTGTTCCCTATTGCAGTGGGTTTGTGTGTGTTCAACTCTCTTCTCCTTTCATTTCCCTTTGTGCCAGGGTGTCTTTTTGGGCTGGTTGCCATCCTGGGGTGACTGAAGTGCCCAATTTCACTTCTGGGAGATGGAGCAAAGCAAATTGTAAATCTTTAACAAAGAATTGACCAAGTGGTGCCTGGCAGCAGCTCCTCAGATCAATATTTCCACTTGAGCTCAGCTTTAAGCATGAGCCCAGGTCTCTTCTTTGCATAGTCTCTTCCCTTCCCAGTGTCTTGCACAACATGATTGTTTTTAAGTCCTTAAAAATAACTATTGAGGTAGGTTTGAGGTGTTTGGAGCTCTGTTTGTGTATATTTTTGGGAAGACATGTTACATGACACATCAGTTTACTGCATGGAACACTCTTCATTGGTTTGATGTTAAATATAGAATCATAGAATAGTTTGGGTTGGAAGGGACCTTAAAGATCGAGTTCCAGCCCCCCTGCCATAGGCAGGGACACCTCCCACTAGACCAGGCTGCCCAGTGCCCTGTCCAGCCT
>VZTY01007213.1:9078-78132 GCA_013400935.1 Turnix velox
GCTGCGCGGGGGGAGGAGGAGGAGGAGGCGGCGGCGGCGGCCGGGAGCCGGGGCGGCGGGCTCGCCCCGCGCCTCGCAGCATGGTGCGGGAAACCAGGCACCTCTGGGTGGGCAACTTGCCGGAGAACGTGCGCGAGGAGAAGATCATCGAACACTTCAAGCGGTGAGTGGGGAGTGGGAGGCGGCGGGGAGGGAATGGGGTGGAGGGGCATCTGCCGGTCCTTCCCGCGCCTTCGGACCGCGCTCCCCGCCCTGCCCCCGGGGAGCCTCGTCCCGCTTCCCGCTGAGGAAAACAAGGAGCAAAAAGCCTTTAAAATGGCAAAAAAAAAAAACCCAAACCCTCAACATGGAGGGGAGGAATGCAAGCAACAGCGTCCTGTGGAGTGGAGGAGGAAAACAAAATCGCTGTAAATAAGCTCCGCGCCATGGCGGGGATCGCGGCGTGGACGGAGCCGCCGAGCGGAGAGGGATATCCCGATGGGTGACAACAGTGGGAAATATCTCGGTAAGGACGAGAATATAGACGACGCAACAGCCAAAGCCGGGGAATAAAGCAAGAGAAGACGGAGGAGCAGCGTGTGGGGACTCGTCTCGTCCCCGCGGTGGGATCCCATCTTGCTTCTCGTTCCAACCGCTCGACCTTTGGAATTTATGTGTTTTGGGTTGTATTTTCTTTACGTTTTTCCCTCGTCTTACTCTTGTTTTCCTCCGTGTGGAACCACCCCCGTGGCCCTCAGGATGCTGCGTTCCACCCCCCGCCCCCCCGAGGTGTTGCCGCCGGTGGGAACTGGAGCTGCAAAAACGTGACTTTAAAGAGAGAGGAAAAAAAAAAAATAAAACTACCCAAAACCACGAAGATAACACCCGATTCCTCTACGCGTGCAGCGCTCTGGATTTTATTTGGGTTGTTTTTTGTTTGGTCTTTTTTCCCTGCCTTTTTCTCGCTGCGGAGATGAGTCCCGCTCAGGAGGAAGCGGTGGCTGTTTGCGGGAGTGGGTTCCCTCCCCCAGGGAAGTGGAGGAGATTCCCCTTCCTCCCCCAGCTCAGCGACACCTTTTTCCTCGGGAAATACACGGAGTTGGTACTTGGCAACCCACGTTGGAACCTTATTGGAAAAAAAAAAAAAAGGGAAAAAGAAGTCGGAAAACCCAGATGGCTGCTCAGCTCGTGTTTGGTTTTAGCGTGTGTCTTTGCCCCCCCCAGAAAAAAAAAAACCGAACAACAGAAAAAGGTTTTTGAAGCTTCTTTTAATCTTCCTGTGTTGGACAAATGACGGAGCGTCCTTAATAATGAGTCACCATGGGAAAAATAGATGCGGTGGCACCGAGGAGCGGGGGAGGAAGGTCCCCGCCGCTGCGGGAGGGGTGACAGCGACAGGCGGGCTGGAAGATGGCGACACGGCCCTGCTCGGGGCTGGAGGGACCCCAGGGGTCACCTCGGGCGAGGGGTAGTCCTGGGAGTCTCCTGCTTTCCCGCAGCCCGGGGGGCAGCAGCAGCAGCAAAGCTCCATCACGGCACCGTCGGTGCTTGAAATCGCTTGATTTTAGTGGGGGTTTTACCTTATCCCCTCGAGCCCCAAATCGCTGCTGTGTCTCTGTCGGGATGTGGGCTCTGCCCTCGAGGTGGTTTGGCTTGGCCAGGGCCAGGTTACATACAAAGGTGGAGGTTTTGGGGTAAAACCCCTCACTTTAGGGTTGATTGTTGAGCTCGGCTGCTGAGGGAATGGGCTCTCAGAAGTGGGGATTTGACGTTCTTGGGGTTTATTTTTGTCCAGTTCGCGCTGGTTTTGGGAGATGTATTAAAGGAAGGAAAAAGTTGCTATGGTACTGTTGCTTGGAGATGGATGGGAAATAATTGCTAATTACCTTTCCCCCCACCCCCCCTCCAGCTTGTTTTTACCTTCCTGAGTTTCAGTGGGAGGGTTGGGAAGGAAATTTGCAGCTGGGCAACCGCCTCCCTAACACTCCCCCCTCACCCCCAGTGGTGTATATAATTTCTTGCTGGGATTTAAAACTGCTTTTTGATCAGGAATTTGTACCTTTGGCTGAGGTTGGTGCAGTTAATGCTGTGGAGATATGTTTTGCTGGGGATGTGGGTACCCACGGATGGGAGGAAATGAGCCCTTTTTTGAGGGGTTATAACACTGTCAGTGTCTCTGTGATAGGTGTGGAGGTGAGTTTTGGGTTGGATGTGGGTGAACAATGGAGCTAGGGCTGCCTTTGTATGCTGTGCCGGCCGGGGGAAGGGACCTGCTCCGCTGGGATGAGGGTACATCCATGGGGAAGGGGATGATGAGGTGGGATGTGAAGCTTTCCCCCCTTGGAAATACCAGTTTAGTTGAGAGAGAAAGTCTTTTCAGACAGAGCTGGGCTTGGCAAAATCCAGTTCCCACCCATCCCCCAGCCCGCAGGGAGGCTTGAGCCTCAGTAGTGGTAAGGAGAATTTGGGGAAATAGGGGTTAAAAGGAAAAATCTCAACTGTAGTGTTCCCCCAAAGCCCCCACACAGACCACCCCAGTGTTTGTTTTTCCAGTTGGCTGAGGAAATACTGTCATTGCCATATTAAAGCATCGTCTTTGCGAGGGAAGTTTGAGAAACACGGCTCTTCTGTTCCCAAAGAAGCCAGAATTCAAGTAGGGCTCCTGAAATCCAACGCTGGTTTCGGAGTGAGAGATTTCTGGATCCCTTCTCCCCCCGCTGGCTGTGGGAACTTCTGGGGTTTGCAGCCTCCTGGGTAGTTCTTTTAAGGAAGGAATTAAGATGAACAAGACATTTTGCGGAAAATTTGGTTTTTTGTTGCTTTTATTTTTTTTTTTTCGTTTGCAAAGTGCTCTTGATATCTTTTGTGTAGTGTGACCTGAAAGAACACGCTCTCATTAGGAGCTCTCGAATGAGAAAATATTGAAGATGGCTTTTTTCCCCTAAAAGCTCCTTTGAAAAAAGCTCCATCTATTGTCTTCGTATGAAAGGGGATTGTAAAAGAATGACTCTTAGTGCGTTTGAACGAATTGAAATTGTTGTGGGCTTTCTGCTTTGTACCTAGATACTCCTTTTTTAAAAGTTTCTTTCCAACGTGTATATTTTCTTTCGACTGAGCTATGGAGGCCCCAGGGAAGGGAAATGCTGTGGTGCCGGGATGAAACTAGCAGCAGGTCCGTGCTGGGATATGGGAGATGAGAGCTCGGCGCCCGGGGAAATGGCAGCCATCGTTTGGGTTCACCTAATTAATGCTGCCTTGACTAGCAGGAGAAAAAAAGTCATTCCCCATCAAGGGAACAGATGCTCAGCAGCTTGCAGAACAAGGTGACTAAATATAGTAACAGTTCTCCCTAACACAAGCACTGCCCTTCCATATTATTATTTTTTTCCCCTGTGTTTTCTTTCAGTTATCTGAGAAAACTTGGCGTTTTCATTTTCTGGGTGTTTTAAAGGGCAAAGAGGAGTAAAAGCCTCTTAATTCCCTGCAGAGCAGGGGATGCCGTACCAGAGTCACATAGAGTAGAATTAAGATGTCTGTTAGACTCTGTAGATTCCAGCTCCTGTAGAAATAAGTTGCACATCAGAGCAGTTTTGGGGATGACAAAACTGTTAAGGTTTCTTTGGTAGAAATGTGCTTTTCTGGCTTCTCCTTTCTCTGATTCCTGTTTCTGTTTGGGATAACTCCCAGAGAAGTGGTTTGTGTGTCAAACATGAGCTGCTCTGCAAGAATACTGGCATGAGGGTTTTCAACAACTTGTGGAAAATATCTGGTCAGTTTACAAGAAAATGTTTTGATGATCTGGTGTGTAAATTCAGTTGGGAAACACAAATTCCCTGTGCTTTCTGTTCCGTACTGGGAAGGAGTGGAAGGGTTTTGGTTGTACGCAGGGCAGAGCTCCATTTCTGGGGCCTTTTTCCTATGTCTGAGACTAGCAGGTCTTGCAGTGCCCTTCTGTAGGAACAGTCTTGGAGTTGGAGGAAATACTGTTCTGGATTTTCTAGTAATGCTGCAATGTGTTCCCAGACTCTTACTGCTTATATCAAGTGTTCTTCTTGGATGGCAGTTTGGATGCCATTATGTGGGGTTATTTTGAACCAGCTTTGCCTGCAGAGTTCTCTCTCTGGCTGTATTTTTATTTTAGGGAAATTAGAGGCAGGCTACAGGTTGAACTATTCCCATTCTCTTACTTGATTCATATCATTTTTATGTGCTGCTGTTTCATAGTTCACGTCCTGATGTTTTTTGGTGAACAGCCTTTGAAGGGAGCAGAAAGGTGACTTCTCACTGTGCTGTACTGGAGCAATGTCTAGAATGTTGGGCAGTGTTGGGGCTGTGCTGTGTTCCACACCATCTCCAGTAAGATATTCTGAGTTTTGCAGAATATGGAACTCCAGAGGATGGTGGGAGGACATTTAGCTGGGGGATCACTGTGAGGGAATTAAATTAATTGTCCAGAATGAGGAGGGAAGGAAAGGTGTGGGAGACATGAGGCAGGTTCTACTTCCTTGATCTGCCTACTCCCCAGGTGAATGTTGGCTGTAGGTTACCTTGTTGAGGGAGCTTCCTAGGGCAATGACAGTGCTGGTTCTGGAGGTGGCTCACAACTTGGTTTTTGGCTAGATCTTCTTTAATGATCCTGTTCCCAGCTCTGGTTCCTTGAGTGTAGTGAAGCTGTCCAGGCCCAGTTCCATGCTGTGCCAGGATGTCACCAAGTGGTGTTAATCTGCAGCCACCCAAGGCTTCCCCAGGACCCCACTGAGTGGAGGACATCTCCTAGCAGCTTCCAGTTCACCCATCCTCTGGCTGTTCCCTGTCTTGCTCTTTGCATGTGCTTGAGGTGGCAGCTTGTTGACACCACGCTGGCCAGGGAAATGCCTGTGTAATTATTTCAAAGAAACTTAATGAAAAGCTACAAAGAGCCTAGATGCAGACTAAGCTTCTATGAAGAGTTTTTATAGGCTGAGCTGTGTTAGAAAGATAAGCTGATGTCACTGAGCTACAAAATGCTGTCTCTGCTGAGCCTTTCTGGCATCGTTTCTTCTCTGAAGTTTCTTCAAAGGTCCTGGCCGTGTTTATTTGAGACTTGATGGGAGCATCTTCTCTTGTCACTGAGCTGCTCTGAGGTAACATTAACTTTGCGTGTTTCTTCTCCTTACTCAAAATCACTAAAGTAATCCTAGTGCCTTCTCTTGTAGCCTTGTGTGCTGTGAGCTCACCAGTCTATGTGAGGCTCATGGAGATATTAAATCCATTCATCAAGTTTGAGTAGGGGACGAAGAAGAGCCTTACATTTGTTATGCAGTAGCCTTGTTGGCTGCTTTCTTTTCCCCTCTCTTGCTTTTCATAGGGCAGAAAGTCAGGCCAAGTTGTCTGGCAAATGACCTTATTGCAGTCTGAAGGTGTGTCCCAAATTAGGCCCTTGTCCTCGCTGAGGGCAAAGAGGCAATCGTTGGCTTTTCATAAAAAAAGGAAGTAAATATTCCAATGAGTCAAGGGTTTTGGAGGACTCTGTGAGTCAGGATGAATCTGGGGCTCCTCGGGAGTTATGTTTTCATGAGCTGATGTGTTGCAACCGCTGGCTGCTGTGGTGGTGTCAAACTCTTGTCTGCTGGTGAAGAGGAGGAGATGCCTTCTGCATGTGAAGGCACACCTGAGAAATAACCAACATCCAAACAAATGCCCCTGAAGGTTTTTGGGAGGGGTTAGAACTGAGCGTCACGACTCATGGCTGGTTTTAGATGGCTGATGGTTTCAGGGGAGTTGCTGGCAACAAGGGTGTCAGTGGGATGGATGCTACTGAAAAGAAACCCTTGTGAGATATTTTGCCTGTGTTTTTTATTAAGCTCCATGAACTTGCCAAGGTCTGAGAACACCCTGAAACCAAAGGCTGCAAACATTCCTAAACAATGAACTGAGGAATAAACTAGAAAATATGATTACTCTCCTTAATAAGATTTGGAGTTTAGCTGCATCTTCGGCATGCCGATTTAGAAATCCTGTGGGAGGAATAATGAGCCTGAAGATGGAAATTCACAGCGTACAACCAGCCTCGTGCCTTACCTTTGTGTGACTCTTTGCAGTGTTCTGAAGACTGTTTGAGCAGTCCATGAAAATGGGACAAAAGCTTTTTTCATAGCCTGTGCTCACACGTCAGTAGTGTTTCCCACCTTGGGCTTGCTGGGGCAGTGCAGGAGGTTGTGCCTGTCTGTCTGCTGGTGAGTAATGGCAGCTCTGTTCTCCTGCAGCCTAAAGAAGTGTCTCCAGTGCTGTTCTGTGGCAGTATCTTCATATGTGCTGGTGACTTCAGTATGATGAAGAGAGCACAGCAACTGCTTTCTTCATGTCCGTAGTTACTGTTTAACCTGCTAATACTGCCTAATCATCCCCTGCAATCTGAAATTCTGCAGTGTGAAGATAACATCCTTTCATAAACATTTTTATGGGC
Source organism: Turnix velox (assembly GCA_013400935.1). Lineage (NCBI taxonomy): Eukaryota > Metazoa > Chordata > Aves > Charadriiformes > Turnicidae > Turnix > Turnix velox. Next base: position 15,503 of record VZTY01007213.1, read on the forward strand.
TTGTCATAAATACACCAGAGTGTGTTCCAGGGTGCCTTTAATGGAACGGGCTGCATATGAAGGCAGTCTGAATTTGTCTCTGAATTTGGGTGATGTCCCTCTCATTTCTCAGTAGTGCATCCACGCTGCTGTGTGTGACAGGCTCTGCTGTAGCCCTGTAATACATTCTTGCCCTGCTCGAGGTCTGGATATTTCCAGTGACCTGAGAGTGCCAGTGAGAGCATGGCATGATTTGGATATGAAAGGAGCATCAATTTTCTGCTCAAACTAATGATGGGAGAAGAGCTGTAGTCTGCCTTAATGGCTAGTTCTGTTTAAAGACACAGGCATCTTTGGAGATCAAAAGGCTGCACTTTTTTTGCTTCCTTTCTCTTCCCCTTTTTGATGAAGCAACTTAAAATTGAGAGCTCTTACTTTTAAGCACACCTAGAAGTGAAGTGTGAGCTTCCAGATCTGATCAGAGTGCTCTGGATGTGCTCTCACCCCAACACTGAGAAGCCAGAGGAGTCCAGACATCTCTGGAAGGAGTGTGAATGGCTGATGGGTGCTGCCGTCTGTTGGATACCGGTATCTCTGTACAGATGGTGAGGTTGCCAAGGTGTGTGTGCTGCTCTTGGAGAGGCCTCTGCCCAAGAGCAGAGCTCTGTTGTCCTTTGTGATGTGAAGCCAGAATTGGCTTCAAGCCAAGTTCTAATCATAAAGGTGATCCCCTCCCCAGTTGGAACTGGGTGCAAAATGATCTTTTATCTCAATCAAAAGACTATAAATTTCTATATATGTATTTTTTTAGCGGGTAGTGATTGCTTTCAGTCTCTCTCCAGGTACAAAACTGAGCTGGTTGTGGCTTTTGTCACTGGGATTTGTTAAGAATAACTTAGTGTCCCTGTTGTGGGTTGCCCTGACTGCTCTGTACGTGTCTCTGCTGAGCAGCTCCTGCTTCCGTGTGGCACAAAGATGTGAACCCTGGTCCATCTGCTCTGGCCGCTGCTGTGAATGCCTCCCCCCTCATCAATAGCCATGGCTGCCAAAAAGCACATACAGGCTTATTTAAATGTTCCTTCTTTAGACTTTATGCAGCTGCGGGTGGCCTGTAGTAGTTAACTGAGCAAAATAAGAAAAATAAATGGCCAAGCTGTATTTTTAAGGCAGTTGGCGTTTGGAGGAAAAAAAAGTTCTGGCCTCATTAGCATCCTGACTGTGAGGGGAATAAACGCTGAGGATGGATCAGTATCTCTCTTGTCTACGTAATCAGCATCTGGTTTAATTTCAAGGGATCTGTGTGCATGTGAGACACAGCTCTTGCAAAGGCAGCTGAGCACGCATCACGACAGCTAACAGCCTGCACGGTAACCTCATTGTAATCAAAGTCTAAATAAACCTTTGGTCTTTTTCTTACCTCTGAGGCAACTGGTTGGAGGCATTAGCAGTGGAGGAGCTGTCGTGTTTCCAGGGCTGATGTAGACGATGCTCTGGCTGCGGGCAGGGTGAGGTAGCCAGTGTTTGTGACAGTGGCCAAGCTCAGGAAGCATCTCTTCCTCTGCAGCTGCTCAGAGTTCACAGTTCCTGCTCCTGCCTTGCTTCTCTCAGGCTCATTTTTGAAAACAAACATCTCATGGTGAAGCTGCATGAGCTGAAGGGCATAAGATGAGAAAGGTGTTTTCCTGGCAGTGAGGGTGGTGTGCCTGCTTGTACTGGGGAGAGGGTGTTGTATTAGGAGGAGCACTGTAGGTCTGGTGGTACCCCTACGTCTGAAGATTAATTTCTACTGAGTTCTTTGGTGTTAGCTGAGAAAAGAGAGTTGAGAAACCTCACCCACCGTTGCTACCAAACTCAAACTAGTCCTTTTCAGCTCAATTTTGCAAAACCTTGACTGGGAGTTGCATCAGCAGAAAAGCCATTAAATCTGGCTGTCTGTGGAAAGTTCTGAGCTCTGGCCTGTAGAGCAGATGCCTGGAGCACAGGCAGTCTCTGCAGACAACACCCCAGCGTGTGCCTGATGCTCTGCGGGCAGGCAACACGTTTCCTTTGGCTGGCACCTGGCTCAGGCCGAGCCTTGCCCTGCCAGTTGGGTTAGTCACAGGAGCAAGCATTTTCTCCAAGGTGGTGGTAGTGGTGAGTCAGGAACCAACAAAACACCATTTGCCTGTCTGTTTGGATGAGCAGCTGGAAGGCAGGACTCTCTGCAGGAGGCTGGGCTGTCTGGGAGCTGACTCCCTTTTTCCTTCATGATATTTCAGGATCATAGATTGTATCCTTTTAGGAGCAAGTGGGCTTTTGGGGTTGTGACTTGGAGGTGACCATGAGTCCTTGGATCTGAAACTTCAAGTTGTTGAGTCTGATGGCTGAGTTGAAGCTGATCACTTGTTCAAGCCAAGTTGTGGTTGCAGGGTGAAGAGCAATCCAGTCCCTCTGGGAGACTGCAGGCAGAGAGTCTCTGTTTTCTTCTGAAATACCGTTGTCCAGTAAATACAGAAAACTGGGAGAATAGGTTATCAAATTCATGTTTGAGTGGAGAAGTATGAACCAGCAAGCACCGAGACTTAGAAAGCCTGAAGATGATATATTTTTAAAGTACTCTGCAGTGTGGCTGGGGAAACTGTTGTGTTATGACTCTGCACTTCCTTCTGTCTGCTGCTGAGTGCATGCAGCAGCCTTGGAGAGGCAAAGCAGAGATGGGGAATTACCCTTTTGTAATGATAAAAATTAATCAAGAGATTCCCCTTCAGTTGTGACTATTAGAATCAAATCTAAACAAACCCTAAAATTAATTGCACCAAAGGAGAGGCTTGAACAGCTCCTATACAGAAAGCACCTAACATAGCCTGTCATTGCTGGTTTTTTTATGCTGATCTACAGATTATGCTTTAAGATGAAAGAAAAAGTGCCCCTGAGATGGAATTCATCAACTCTGTCTAGAATGCAGGAACACTGCATGTCTTTGTCGGCTAGGGGTAGAGAATTGCAGGAACTGATATGACACACACCCAACATGCAGAAATTTGTCCTCTGTTTGTTCTCTGCTTGGAGAGAGCGAGATCAATGTCATCTTGCCACACGTAATCTCCTGCCGAATCAATTCCAAACTCCTGAGCCAGTCTCAGATGTGCTTTAGGGCTGGGGGGTACCAGTGGCCTCAGAGATGCGACGTTCTTTTTGAGTTCCCTGAAAACAAGCTGTTTTAATAGACGAGAGAGACCTGATTAGCGGCCCCATGGAGAGAAAAGCACAGCCCTTATTAGACATTAAAGAATCCACATGGGAGAGAGGTGTTCCTGACCGTGGGAAAAGCTGCAGTGGGAACTGGCAGTTATTGGACGCCGGAGAATTTGACCTGAAGATATGCATTCATAAGAAATGAGCCTTCCTTATTTCTGCTCACAAAGCCACTTTGATTTCTTTTTCTTTTAAATAATGTGTATGTACCAGTGAGCCCTTCTACTAGTTCTCCTGTGCTTCTCCTTCATTGTACACAAGTGACAATCTGGAGGAGTTCCTTAATAACAGAGCTTCTGCCTCTTGTGGGGCTGGCCGAATGGCCATGTTAATGGGAGACTTGTCTTGTTCAACTGCATGTATGCAGCTTTAACTCATTAATTTTGCATTAAGTCTTTCTTTACAGTCGGGGCAGAATTTGCCTACAGCCTGCAGAGGGGCTGATGCAACACTGGGCTCTCCTGACGTTACAGCCAGCGAAGCTGCTGACTTGAACTGGGAGGTGAGGTAGTGCTGAGGAGGAGCTGAAGCTTGGTGTCACCCCAGTGTGTCCTCACTATCGCCCTCTCCAGCATGAAGCCTTGCTGGGGATCCTTTTGAGAACTGTTTGATGTTGGGGGGAGGGGGGGTGCTTCAAGTTGATATCTTGAGGGACAGGTCTTTCATAGCATGTGTTGGGTTGGAAGGGACCTTCAGAGGCCATCTAGTGCAAGCCCCTGCAGTGACAGGGACAAGCTGCACTAGATGAGGTTGCTCAGAGCCTCAGCAAGCCTGGCTTTGAATGTCTCGCCACCTCTCTGGGCAGCCTGGGCCAGTGTCTCACCACCCTTGTGGGGTGTCCTGCTCTAGTTTCAAACCACTGCCCATCATCCTGTGTCTCTATGCCCTGGCAAACAGCCCCTCCCAGCTTTTCTGCAGCCCCTTCAGGCACTGGGAGGCCACTGGGAGGTGTTTCCTGGTGCAGCCTTCTCTTCTCCAGCTCTCTCAGCCTGTCCTTGGTGTAGAGGTGGCTCCAGCCCTTATATCATCATATATGCAAGTTTCTCCTGACACATATGCACTAGGACATCCTACCAATGGCAAAATATTGGTCTGTTGATTATTGGAAGAAAAAGTTGCTCCTGATAGCAGAAACCCTGGATAAATAGTTTTATGTATTCCGTTTCTTCTCTCTCAATATTTCATTTGAATATTCAATATTTCACTTGAATATTAATACCTCAGCAATATGCAAATGGTGACTTTGCTAAAAAGACATAAAGTGTCTTAATTAAGAATGGCTCACTCTTTGTGCCTTAAAATGGAGCTGTAAAGTAAGAAGCCAGTGCTGTTTTCAGCACAGAGTTATCTGTGGGACTATCTGATACGTTGAGTGTGTTGCTCTTAAATAGCAGAGGTATCAGTAAATGTGCCTGTGCTGGCTTTTTCATTTCCTATTTTGTCATCTCTTGGGGAAGGATTACGAGTGTAGACAAAGCTCTGGCTGTTCTTGGTGTGTGGCAGGAACACGTGCTGTATCTCACGAACAAACCCCTCATTTTCAGTGGGAGTCGTGAGGTTTCCCATCCAAGGGGGCTCTGGTTGTGGCTCATTTGGGCACTGGGGCAGGAGGGAAGAGCCAAGAATATGGTGTCGAGGTTTCACCCTGGCTGCCTGAGCCACCCGTAACTTGGTTAGTGATTTCTCCTGCCGAATGTCAAGGTTTCCCTGAAGATCTTTATTGCTAGGTGGAAAGCTGAGGAGAATGCCCTGAAGAAGGTTGTTTTTCTCCCCCTAAAGGTTGCAGAGCCAATAAAGATCACTCTAAACAGGTTTTAAAGCATCTCAGATTGCAATCTAGAAAATTATGGGAGCTGGGTAATTAGGGCATGTTTCTGAATCATTGCTGTCACAAGGTCTGTTCTTGGTAGGGCTTGAACACCAGCGCTCCTTGCGATACGAGTTTTGCTTGGCTTTGGGAAGGTAAAAGGTTTTCAAAGCCTCACAGCAAGATTTATCTCTTGCTGATGAGCTTTCCTACTCCCCACCATCCACATCACTGTCCTCTCTGCCTAGCATTAGGAACAGCCATTTTGTGCCCAGAAAGGTAGAATGAGAGAAGCATTTAATTTGTTTTATTTTTGTCTGTCTTTGACATGATACTGCAGCTGGAGATAAGGAGAGCCAGTACCATCTGTTGATCTCCTGAGGCAGCTGGATGGGCTTCATCCTCTGCTGCCAGCCTGTGCATGGGTCATCTCCTCCAGGGGCTTCTCACTTAAACTTTTTCCTTTAGAAAATAGGGGAGGATGAGGTGCTTGGAGGAGTGTTACTGAATAGTGCTGTGGTCTCCTCAGGAGTGGGCCTGTGTGTGGATGTACATTAGGTCACAGGATTTGCACAACAGCCCTGAAGAGTCAGTTTTAGAGCTGGGACTGGAGAGTCTGTGTGTGGATGTGAGGGGGTCTGTGGTGTCCCCCGTGCCTTAGAGCACAGGCTCTGGTGCCCTTGGAAATGAAGGCTGAGGTCTCCAGCCAGTGTCAGGTCAGTCCTTCAGGGAGGAGACATCGCTTCAAGTAGTTTTAGCAAATCCTGGTTTTGGTCTCCCCCAAGTGCAGCTGCTGGAGGAGTCAGCACCATGTGGATGTGGCCATGTTTGTTGTGAAGCATTTGAGAAATGGTTTGACAAACTCTTGAGGGCCAAGTGGCAGTTCTAGCAATGTGTCTCATCAGAGGATAGTTTGCATCATTTGTTTGTTTGTTAATCTGGGTTTTAGTTGCAGTTTTCCCAGACTCTGGAATTTTGGTTATTGTTTCTACCAAAGATACATTTCAGTTAGCTTTATTTCCGTCCTAGTCCTGAGCACCCATTTGGTTATGAGCCATCTCTGGTTTTGCTGTCTGTTACTTACTGTATTTGTGATTAGACTCAAACCCAGTAATGCCATTTTTTAGTGCCTTTTGTTTTGATTCCTTTATTCTTTTTTATTTGTAAGGTCTCCATCCAGTATTCCTTCTATGCTGGCACATGATGATACTGGACCAGGGATTTTGAGTTGCTTGAAGCAGTTTAATTCCAAACCTGTGCTCAGGTGTGAAGGTGGTGAAATCCTGTCTCTTGATCCTCCTTGAGATGGAGTTCCCTTTCTTAGAAAAAATTAAAAGTATCTAAGTATTTTTTGTGGCTGTTAAAGTATGTGGCTATAACAACTGTGAACCGTGGAATGTGGTGACACTCTTAGCCCAAGCATATTACGACTATTAAATGATTTATTTTGTTTATGACAGTAGTGGCCTTATGATCAGTTGAAGGGACTCATTCTTTGCAAATGCCTGTGTAACAGCTTGGGTCCCTCTGTTCCTGGCTTAGGGATGTTTACAGCAGTGGTTTTGTCAGTGGTGCAGGAGGGAGAGTCCCAGTTAGTGTTGGAGCTGCTTTGCTGCTCTCCTGGTGCATCACGGGGATGGAAAGTAGGTCCTTGTACTACTGTGGGTGAGCCCAGTTCTTGGGCTGTGGAAGGGATGCCTGTAATAGGAGAAAACCCCAGAACTGGGGCGCTTTCAGCCTGGCTGCAAGCCCCTGTGTGACTGGTGGTGGCACCTTTTGTGGTAGCTTTATCTTGCATTTCAGTGCCGCCCTGTGCAGGGCTGGAGCGACCACTGGTGTGGGGCACTGGGCTGATGTGGGGTTAGGGATAAAGAGAAGAGGCGCAGACATCTGGAGAAGTATTATTTCAGGTCACATTATTTTGTTATGAAATAACAACAAAGCGAGAGAAGTGTGATTGGCCGAGAAGGGCTTCAAATTGTGTTTCTCTGAGTCACGCAGGCCAGGGCTTGCCTTGCTGGAATGGGAATGGAGGGGAAGGAGCTCCAGCAGCACTGAGAAACTTTCCCTGCCTTCAGATGGCCGAGAGGAGATCTGCCTTTAGTCAGAGTGAACCCAAGTGAATCTCAGCTGTGCGGCTGGACTAGGGACGGCTCCTCAAATCGTGCTCTTAATGAGCAGAGCAGAAACAAGCACAAAAAGCTCCTGCCGTATGTCTGATCTTGTGACATGTTGTGTGGCACCTGGAGCCTCACTTCATGGTGGTTTCCCAGTAAAAATATGGGGAGCTTTTTGTGGAGGGGAGGTAGCCAAGCTGCAGGATTCTGCAGTAGTGAAAATGCTCTTGGTGAGCTCAGGGGGAGCTCAAGGTGAGAGAGAGGTAACAGCTTCAAATGGGATTTGGTCTCAATTAGAAGAGTGAATGTCCCTGATTTCAGCCTACCTTTTCCTATGGTGTATGTATAAAATATGTAAAATACCGTAGTGAAATGGTAACATTTGCTTCCTGAACATTTGCTGTCTGGCTTTTCCTTTGTTTAAAATGTTTTTCCTTTGTTTAAAATGTTTTGACTGGAAAAACGACTGTGTGGAGCAGCCACTGAGCTGGAGTGGGAAGGCAGGGTGCTAGGGTGGGGGTACCCTGTGCTGTGGGGTGACTTTGTCTGTGTCCAAGTTGTCCCAGGGATGGAGGGAGCAGCCCGGGGGTGTGGGAGGAGGAAGGGATGGGGAGGCTGGGAGCTGTGGCCAGCAGCCCTGCCAACAGCCCAGAGACGTTGCAGCGGCTCGATTATAGAGGTGCTTTGATCTGCAGTGAATAAACCGATAATGCCTAAATTATGAATTCCCTTTCTTTGTGGGGAAAGCTGGATTAGCCTGGCTTTGTTTGAGCAGTGATTATCTAGCAACTTTTTTTCTGATAGGGCTGCTGGGTTCCTGTTTACGGTTGGATGCTGTGCCAGTGGTGCTGCGCCGCTGGAGGGGCTCGGTGACACAAGGGCTCCCACATGTCCTCGGCTTCCTAGCCTGGACTGTAAACCTCTCAGAAAATACGGCCTTGGCCGCCTTCGCTACAGTGTGCAGCTAATGATTAATGGGCCTGCATTGCAGATGGGAAGAGGCACTAAAAAGCCTTGTTTTCCAGCAGGTCTGCGGATTCGGAGCCTTTTTGTTTTTTGTCGAGTGTGCCAGCGGTTGGGAAAGGCTGTGCCTTCTTGGAAAAGGCTGACGCACAGGTGGAGAGAGAGATAGGAGGAGGCGAAGGTTGAGAGGAGCCGGCCTTACCAAAGGTCGCCGTGATGCCTCCCCTGCTCTTTTGTCCTCTCTTCCCAGCCCTCGGCATCTGGACAAAGGTTGCTCCTTGCAGTGTATTTGCCTCCATCTTGCCTTAACGTCTGATCCTTGAATGAAGCACAGCCTTATCGCCACCTTTCCTCCCCCGACCATCCAGAAAGTATCGGGCGGGCGGGATGGGTTTTGTGTTGGTTTTTTTATTTTTTTATTTTCCTGTTGTATTATTCTGCTGCAGTGAAGGTGGCTGGTGATGCGGCACTGCAGATCTCCCCTCCGCTCCTCTCCTCCTGCCGGCATCTGCCAAGACAGGAATCAAATATACTTGTATTCAATGTGAATACACTGTTATANCCCCCCTGCTTCTCTTCTGCTCTCTTTCTCCCGCTCCTCCTCCCTGGCTTTCAGCAAAGAGTATTGTCACAGATTATCTCCGGGCTGGCCAAGGGGACAGCACAGGACACCAAAGCGCTGTGTATATTTAGGGATGTGGATAATGGGTGGATTAAAACGCGCCGTCTGCGAGTGGGGTGATCTGGGACCATGGCTGCAGTGGAAAACAGTCATAACCTCCCACATCCAGTTCTGATTTAGGAAAAAAAAATTAACGGTAACCAAAGTATACTTTTTCCAACATAAAAATTAAATTCTGGCGATGAGAGCTAGGCATTTGCTGTGTGAGTTTATTGGTCCATGGGGAGCTTGTTGTATCAATGGTTTGTATCTTCTCTGCTTCCTGGGCACAGAAATAACTGAGGTCTGTGTGTCTATTAAACGTCTTACAGTCTCCGAATGAGGAAATAAAAGAATGTCAGGGTGGTGAGTGGGCAGAGCCTTTCAGAGCCCATTTCTGATGTCACTCTGCCCAGCAGGCTGCGGCTGCAGTCAGAAGGAAGGAGTTTAGGGATTTGGAGGACAGATGTGATACTTTTTTCTTTTTCTTCTGAGGATTGTAGACAAAAGTACGGGCTTGTGTTGCCAGAAATTGAAGGTGTACACAATGAGCAAAAGGACGGCACGTGTTCCAACCATGGCTTCTGTAACTGCATCATTTAGAAGCACAATGTGATGGATGTGGGAGTCAGAGTGTGCCTTCCCTTCCTGCTCTATAGAGAACGGGTACATAGACTTCATCTGAAGGATGATGCTAACCAGGATACCCAACTATTATTAGTATTCTTTCATGGCATGAGCATTCTTTTCAAATAGGCTCTTCCCCGTTTTCCTCCCCCCCTCTTCCTTTTCTCTCTTTACATCTGCCACATCCAATTAGGCCATTTTTTTCCCTCCCACAAATTTTATTAATCATATCTTCTACTTTGCTGGTCTTTCTGAATCTTACCTTTGAGGCATGAGAATCATATCCGGCTTCAGAAGAGCACAAACCTCAATAAATGTCACTCCTGCATTACCATTTGCCATTTGGGGGCTGGACTAGATGTCCTTTGAAGGTCCCTTCCAACCCTATGGTTCTGTGATTATTTACCAAACAAATGGTAAAAAGTGACCAGTGCTTTGGTTTGGTATCGTGGGTAGGAAACTCCTGAGAATGAAAGAGTGCAGAGGTGGCAAGCACCTTACAGAATGTGTCCCATCAGCCACACGGCCTTTGTGTGCACAACGAGGTGCTCTTTTGCTTGAAAGAGTCTTTATTTTGTGCATGTGTTATTTAGTGGCCAGGCTGCCATATTCAGCAGAGTGTAAAGCAGAGAAAGATGAGAGCTGAATCTAAGCCATGTCAGAGCTAAAGTGTAGTAGGTCAGGCTGAAATCAGCAGTCAGGCTTTCAAATGGTATTTAAGGATTAGTCATCCCACAACAATGATGAAATTTCAAGGTGGATGGAGAGGATGGAGTGCGGGAGGAGCAGGGGCAGAGGTGGCTCTGAGTGTGTTCCCCACGCACAGAGTTGAGAACAGCTTCTCTTGTGTAACATCTGTGTATGTCTATCCAGCATCCTGCTGCCTTCCTGAATAGAGGATTTTTTTGCAATAACTCTTCATATTATTTGTGTGTCCCTTTTCTCTTGGTCAACACATTAAAACATACACTTTGGGCCTCTTTTTGACATGGATTAACAACTGCAGTTAAAGCCCTTCCCTGTTTTGCTCAGAATCTCTTGGCTGTGATAAGTGACCTAAAGAGTTCCTGGCTGTGTACTTATTCACTGTTTTATCCTTCCCTGCTCTGAGTTGATGGGAATTATTTGAAAACTTTTTTACGTCGTGTTTGGTGTGTGTGTGAATGTGTTTGGGTTTATTTCTTGTTTAGCCGTTTGCTCATGTTGCAATTATTTGCCATAGCTGAGGTTGGTGGCGTCACACTGCCGTCAGCTCTCCTCATGGCAGGAGGGTGTGAAGATGAGCCCCAGTGTCACCGTGTGTCACCCCTGTCCCGCTGCAGATAAATGGGTGCAAGATCAGGAGCCAGGATCAGAATGAAGCCTCTCGTTCTAGCACTGCATGGATTAAATACAGATGGGAGTAGTGGAATTGCTGTGTCAAGGTCATTTTTTTCTTAAGGAAATGGTCGGGGTGTCTTTATTTTTACTTGTTGTGACACAGTTTTGTTTTAATTAGATCTTGCTCATCAGATTAGAAATGAGAAGGGCTGCTCTAATTGCAGATAGCTTGCTATTTCTTCAGCTGCTGTTGCTGTCACTATAAAATGGGGGATCTTAAAGCAGGCTGACTGGAAGTTTTGAAAGTAGTAATGGGAAGGCCAAATGGCTTTTTCCTCCTTTTTCTGAAAATGCCTCTTCCAGCCACTGCTGTGCTTTGAAGGTTGATTTTCCTGCTTGGTGAGAAGGGCAAACAGTTTGAAGCCACTGTCAATTTTGCAGGAGTAGTGTTGCTAAATATTAAAATCTTTTCACCGTCACTAATGTACCTGCTCTGCTTTGTCTTTCTTCCAGATATGGACGTGTCGAAAGTGTCAAAATCCTCCCAAAGCGAGGGTCGGAAGGTGGAGTGGCAGCATTTGTGGATTTTGTGGACATCAAAAGTGCACAGAAGGCACACAACTCTGTCAACAAAATGGGAGACAGAGACCTACGGACGGATTATAATGAACCAGGAACCATTCCCAGTGCTGCTCGGGGCTTGGATGATACAGTTTCCATAGCATCTCGTAGTAGAGAGGTTTCTGGGTTCAGAGGAGGTGGGGGGGGGCCCACTTACGGCCCCCCGCCATCACTTCATGCACGGGAAGGACGTTATGAGCGAAGACTTGATGGGTAAGTTCCAAGGTTTCTCTAGGCAGGTATTTTGTATTTGATATGGTGAAAAACACAAACTCGTATCTAGGGCCCCCAGATGGATTTAAAATTTTGGGAATTATCTATGTTTCCTATTTTGGGTTGGAAACGGAAGCGATTGCTATCCCAGTGGCTGGTACCTTGTGGATCCATAGAGGATGTTTTCTGCAGCTGGTTGGATATCTACACTTGAAATAAGGTGGTTTTAAGATGGAAGATTTCCTTTGGCCAGCACCGATATTGGAGTTACTCTTTTCTAGAAGTAATGCTTCCATTTCTTGGATAATATTAAGGCCTTGCTCGGATGTATTCTGCTACCAGATGGAGCTATCTCTTACTCTACAACATGTGGTGAAGTTCTCTGTGGAGTATCTTCGGAATACTAGAACCTAAAATTCTGTGAAAGCTTGATGCCTAGCTCTCACTTCTCAAATGGTATGTTAATTGGATTGTCACCACAAAATTTCTAGTAGACTTATAATGATGCAGCCCCTTGGATTCTACAGACAACACCCAGCTGTGGGAGTAACACTTGGATGGAGAAGACTGAAGGCAGCTTGTGATGTTTCCATTTTGGATCTACATAATTTCCAAGTTATTGGGATTATGCTTTCTGATGGTATTGGCAAAAGGAGATGATGGACACTACTAAATTTTGGAAATTATAGCGTGCTTTTTAAATTTTTTTTTAATGCTGGGATAAGAACTACTGCCTTGAATTTATTGGATGGTATACAGTTCAAGACGCCAGTAGCCATGGAGAGTGGATTACTATCTAGTCTCTTAAAAAGCTCTTTGCTGCTCCACATTAAACATACTTTAGTTTTAAGGACATGGTGCTAATACCAGTTTGTGGATACGCCAGTGAGCAATGACTGGGCTGGATGGTTACAAAGGCTGCTAGAGGAGGATCCTGCTGGCCAGCAGCGATGAGTGCCCTCAGTATTGGCCCATCTTCTACCAGCTGCTTGATTCAGACATAGGGCTGGAAATTAAAATAACGGATCTATTTAAGTGCCTTCTGTCTCAAGAAAGAAGTCTGGGGGTTTCAGAGTTACGGTTTCAGTCTGAGACTGCTTCCTCCTGGTGGAATTTTTTTTTTATCTTGTCACTAAGATTTTTTTTCTTTTTTTTCCTTGTTGGTTCATCTAAAATATCATTTGACACCCTTGCCCATTAAGAAGGTGGATTACCCCTGTAAGAGGGGCCAAAATTGGGGAAGTTATATTCACAATTCTCTCCCTAGATTTAATTGGGAATATAGGTCGTGTTTCCACACTTGGAAAAGGTTGGTATGTCCTGCCCTGTGTATATTAGCCCTCTCCTAACCCAAGTCAAACCCTCTCTTTCCACTAACTCCAGTAGTACTTAGTACTAATAGATAAATAAAAAAAGCACTGTAGCCCTTAGATTTTCAGTTCTGCTAGCTCTTCTGTCTGTCTTGTGTGTCCTTCTCATGGATAAGAACGTTGTTCTTTTATGTCAGCTCTATAGCAGTAACACTCTAGAAAATACTGCTTTTTCTCTTGCCTCATTAAGTCAGCTTTCACTGATTAACACTTTGTAGGATACTAAATGCAGTAATTTATAAAATCGTTGATCGTGGTCCTTCAAAAGGGGAAAAAAAAAGAGATGTTTCTGTGCAGGATCCTGAAAGGTCTTTCACAATGCCATTGTTGCAAGCAAGAGCTAATGAAAATAGTAAGGCAACAATGAATTTCAAGTGGATATATAAAAGTTAATGAAATTTTGCTTAGGTAGTTTCTTATGTATTATGTGAAAGAAAAAATGCAGGGAAGGCACAAGCTAGCTCTATAGAAACCTTGAAAATGAGTTATAATTTAACAGCAGGGTATGAATATATTAAGAGGGAGAAGGATCCAGTGATTCATTGAAGAAGGAAGGGAAAGAACTTCCTGAGATGCTAATGGAAAAGGATTCAAATTCCATTTTCAGTTTATGTAAGATCCCTGTAATACTTCTGCCATTTTAAATAGCAGAGGGAGATTGGAGGTGTGGGAGAGGAGGAGAGCAGGAGGCAGAACTGTGTTATTAGGATTCAGGAGATTGAAGTGGCTGATAATTGATTCTGAAGGAAGAATCTGAAAGAGAAGGCTGAAAAAAAAAAGCTGAAATGTCCTCCATTAAGAGGGATAATTAAAATTTTAAATTAACTTTGGCTACCCTGACATATTTAGAATTCTGCAAGTATTTTTTAAACATTTAATGTAATCATTCTCAATCTTTCATTTTAAAGACGTAACTTGGACGTACTGTCCTGGTATTTGTCTGCATTAGCTACTAAACTATTTGTAATGTTCTTTACCTGTCAGTTTTGCTGTCACTTCATGTGAGAGATCACACACTAACTCCCTGGGAACATAGAGCCTTTCTCAACTGACATACAAAATATTGGAAATACTGAAAGAAAATGGACCTTGGCCCCCTGACAGTAGTGTGTTTGTGAGGGTAGTAATAAGCATTAACAAGCAAAAAGACCAACTGAAATTTTTAATCTGGGGGCCTGCACTGCTGCAGTGTAACTGTTTGGAGCAGAGATGTCTCTTTAGCACCTGCAGCTCTGCTGAGAATGCAGTGTAGCAGTCTGAGAAAAGTGAAACTCCCTCTTAAGAGGATTAGACATTTTAGGACAGCACTAAGAAACCCCCTCATTTTCTGGGTATTCTCTATGGGTTATGCTACACCCCTTTTGAAAGCAGCTTCTTATCTCTGTGTCATGCTTTGCACAGAGGCTTTCATGACTACAGCCCAGTTTGCCATGCCATTCTTGCAGTCGGAGAATGAAAAGAGCTTCAGTAATTAGCATATTCTAGGAAAATCTGGGAAGCTCTTAAGCAAAAACGGAGGGGGAAAAAAGCTCCTAACGATGTCCACAAGTATGAAGAAAACCAAAACAACTTCAATGAGGATTCTGCACTGGAAAGCTGTATTTTTTTCCCCGTGCAGGCAAGATGCTGGTCATGAAAGCCTGATCCTATAATTAAAATATAATGATTGCTCAGCTTTATGGTATACAAATATAACTATGGAGTCAAGTAAAATGTTTTGAAGTTTGTCAGTGTTTGCTTGATAGGTTCTTGCTGTTTAGCGGAGAAGCAGCCGCAGCGATTAAGTTGAGAGCTGATGTCAATGTTTGCATGATTTGCTTTTTCCCTTGTGCCTTGCCCCGTTCTGATGAGATATTTTTCCCCCTTACCTAATGCAGGGCTTCAGATAACAGGGAGCGTGCTTATGAACATAGTGCCTATGGACACCATGAGCGGGGGACGGGAGGATTTGATCGGACAAGACATTACGATCAGGATTACTATAGAGACCCTCGAGAGCGGACTTTACAACACGGACTCTATTACACTTCTCGGAGTCGAAGTCCAAACCGTTTTGATGCTCATGACCCCCGTTACGAACCTAGGGCCCGGGAGCAGTTTACATTGCCCAGTGTGGTGCACAGGGATATCTACAGGGATGATATTACACGGGAGGTACGAGGCAGAAGGCCCGAGAGGAATTACCAGCACAGTCGGAGTCGATCGCCCCATTCCTCCCAGTCCAGGACGCAGTCCCCGCAGCGACTGGCCAGCCAGGCCTCCAGACCCACCCGATCCCCCAGCGGCAGCGGATCCCGCAGCAGATCTTCCAGCAGTGACTCCATCAGCAGCAGCAGCAGTACCAGCAGTGACAGGTAGGCCACTGCGCCTTGTGACACCACCCAAAGCCCTGTCCCCTGGGATCTGTGAGTTGTTATCATGGAGCTGTGTGAGTCCAGGCTGTGAAAATAGAAGGTGTTTGGTTGCAGTTACTCGTTGATGCCAAAGTCAAGTGGTGTGAAATGTACAGGATTGAGTTGGTGTGAAGTGGAGCTGCAGGGAATGCTGGTGCCATTGTTTGTCGTTGTTTTCTGTGGTGGGTCTGCACAGCTTCCATAGGCAGAGGAAGATGTAAGAACGGAAGGCACTGAGCAGCCTGATCTATGGAAGAGGGGTTGGAATGTAACGATCTTTAAAGTCCCTTCCAACCCAAACTATGCTATGATTCTCTCTAGCAGCTTCTTCCGACAGGACAATTTTAAAGTACTTTGGGAGATTATTACTATTGTCCAGTGTCCTCTCCTTCCCTCCCACCATCAGCCTCTTTTCCCACTCTTGCCTCAGCAGAAATTTTAAAAATACCAAACCCCAGAATACTTTTCCCAGTGACCTTGGTGCTGTGATAGCCACGGTAGTTCTGTTTGTGTGGCTTTATCAACAACACTACTAGAGCCTAAAATTGGATTTTAGTAATTTGAAAATTCACATTGAAATTCCTCCCCAGTATTTACCTTTCTAAGAGTAAGAAGCTGCCATTGCCCCCATGAGGATTCAGTGCTGTGTTTGGTGAAGAGCTTTGCTCCTCAGTTGTAAACAGTGCCTTTGCATCCCAGGTCCTGTCCAGAATGGAAAATATTCATTAAGGAAATAAGTGCATCAGTATAATAAATGCTTAATGTTTCATTATCACTATGAATGGAATTTTACCACTAGTAACTCTCTAATCATGGTAATATTCCCCTAAATTTGGACCTGCTTGAACATGTCAGGGTCAGATGGGCTTACAGTGGGCAGACTGCAGAAGGAAAGATGAGGAAATAATTTTCTCCTTTTCTGAATTCCCCACCCTGCTCTCCCCATGTCTAAAGAGTCAGGCAAAGGTTTATCTTCTTACCATTAAATGTTTTCTCCTTCTGGATTTAGAAAACCATGCCCTGTCTTGGAGAGGGAGGAATCTCTGGAATGAGGAATGACTTTTAGGCTGCTTTGAGGTCTCTTTGTTTATTTCTACACCTCTCTCTCAGTGAGATCTTAACACTCAGATAAAGACAACCCTTTGTTAAAGATTTTCACACTTAATACAGCTTTTAAAAAAGGAGTGAGAGTTCCAGAAGTCTCCCAAAAAAACCCCAGAGGAGATTAATTGAAAGGAAGTCTCCAAAAATAAACCCTATAGGAGATGAATTGAAAAGAGGCCCTGATACATTTCAGGTTTAAAGAAATGCCAAGCGGAGAAAAAAATCTCTTCTGGTGCTCCTTCACTTGTTGCAGAATGGACGGTGGGGAGTCCAGAAAACTTGGAGTATTTCTGAAATGTCATTGCTGGGCTGTCACAATGGGGTGAAATACTGCTCTGCATTGAGAGGACTATGTATGATCCCACTGGAACAAAGGGAAAATATTTAATGGGAAGATAAGCAGCGTCTGCTCTGCTTTAGCATTTTATTGCCTTGGCAGTTTCTAGTCATAGTAATGGAAAATGAGATTATGCTCTTTGAAGAGAGAGAAGCAATTGTTTTTCTAGTAACAGTAAATTCCCATTCAGCAGAGCAAGGAATAGAATCTGCTGGACACTATGTTGCGTTTTGAAGGGTCAGAAAGGATTTTTACCTGTTTCCAGGCCATGAGTTTGATGTTAATAAACTGTTATCTTTATGTTGCATAGCAAAACCCTGCCTGGCCTTGAAGGCATTTAAAGCCCTGCTGGACTTTTACGTTTAATTTTTAACAGACTTTTGAATGTAGCAATGTAAATCATATCCTCTGGTGAATGGAAGCTACTTCACCCCATTCCTGCTGCCAAGGGGAATAGATCCATCCAGGCTTCATGTACGCAGACCAAGGGAGAAATTTGTGTCTCCATACCCTGAGCAGTAAGTGCTTTGTCATCCCTGGACTGAGTTCCCAATTCTGTATTTTACAGTTTCTGGAATGGGATTTCTTTGGAATAACTAAGGATGGTTTGTTAATGGCTGAGAAAGAATTACCTCTTCCAATCCCTGTAGTATTTCTCAGGGTTCTAACAAACTGGAGAGCCTCTCAGGGCTTTATTCTGAATGAAAATAGCCAATTTTTCTGATGCTGTGGAATTATTTAAGGTCTTTATGA
Source organism: Turnix velox (assembly GCA_013400935.1). Taxonomy (NCBI): domain Eukaryota; kingdom Metazoa; phylum Chordata; class Aves; order Charadriiformes; family Turnicidae; genus Turnix; species Turnix velox. The sequence goes on from VZTY01007213.1 coordinate 33,002, forward strand.
TGCTGAATTCTTCTGAAATTGTGTGCCATGAAGAGCTTTATCACTCAAGTCTCGTCGTATCTGTCTTGGACAGAGTGGGAGAGGCCCGCTGTGTTTGCTCAGAGAGGTGGATCTTATCCATGCTCCTGTCCCTGTCTGGGGACAAATGCCAGAGCCTGGGAAAACTTGTGGGTGTTCAAACGCATGTGGGAATTTCTCTCTGTCCTTCAGATGTAGGGAGAGACCAGAAAGGTGGCAAAGGAGAAGCTGGGTCTTCATTCCTTCTGGTTTTCAAGGTGCTGTGTGAAGTAAATAAGACTTTTGTTAAATGGAGGTGGTTTTCCTGGGTGGTAACATGAGGAAAGATGCTCTGCAGATTGCTTGGGGGGGAAAAATAAGTGCCTTTATTTCAGGAATTAAAGGTTTGGAGGTGGTTGTGTTGGATCTAGGCTATGCTTCACTTTGAATGTACATTCAAAGGCCTTTACAAGGGGGGTGTAATGGGAGCTGCGAGGGAGTAATGTAGAAGATAAGACTGAAAAGAACACGGTAAAAATAAACCTTGTTTGAAGTGGGGCTTTATTTGTTGTGTTCCGGGGCCTCTCTGAAGCTGCCCAATGAGGGCAACCTGTGGGAGGTGAAAGTTGTCTGTGGGATCTGCTTTCTCAGGAGGATTTGAGGAAAGTTTTGCATTCTGAAGTTGCCTTAAATTCAGATTTCTCATTCCCCACCCATGTGTTTGCTTAAAATAGTAAGATATTAAACGCTGAGATCACTCCTTTGTAATCATGAACCTCCTGATGGTTGCACTCTGTTCAGCCTCTCCTCCACTGAGCTTTTAAGAAAAGGGCAAAAATTTAAAGGTTTACAGTTCCAAAGAACGCAGTCCTTATGTTTGACATGATGTACACCAGCTTGGTGAAAGAGAATGTCCTCGCATATTGCAAGGGCATGTGGCAATAGGACAAGGGTCTGTGGGTGGAAACTAGAGCAGGGCAGGGTTTGATGAGACAGGAGGAAGAAGTTCTTCCTCATGAGGGTGGTGAGACACGAACCCAGGCTGCCCAGAGAGGTGGTGGAGGCCCCATTAAAGCCTGGAGACATTGAAGGCCAGGCTTGCTGAGGCTCTGAGCAACCTCATCTAGTGCAGGATGTCCCTGGTTGGACTAGATGGTCTTTGAAGGTCACTTCCAACCCCACAGAGTCCATGGTCTATGGCTGTATGTTATGGAAAAGGGTTGAGATTTTTTAATCACCTTGAATGAGTAAAAAAAAAAAACCTCAAAAAGGGTACTTGAATTTTCCACCAGCAGAAGCCTTGATTTCTCCATGCTGTTGATGCGAAGACGCACCACAAATGATAGGTTAGCAAACATATTTTCCTCAGTGTGTCACGGATGAAGCCGTGTGTGTGTGTAAGGCTGCGGTATCCCACGGGAATCCAACCACATTCTGTTTGTGCTCCGCTCAGCCTCCTGTTAAAAAATCTCCCCCTTTATTTGTTTTTCATTTAGAAAGCGATCTTTTCGAGGCTGCACGTTGAGGTGTTCCACTCTTGCATTTTTATTCCCTTACATAACATCAAACAGCTCAACACATTTCTGCCTGTTCCATATGTAATTATTTTTCAGGCTTTGCTGCAGTAAGGTGCAGAACCACAGAGCTCTGAGCACCGGCATCTTCTGCTCTTAAACACTGGGCACGTGCCGAAGTGCCTGGTTCAACCAGGATTTCTAGTTACCATTTCCTAGCAGAAGCCTGTGATTTCCTATCGTTGGTGTTTGAGTGTGAACACTGTGTGTGTGTGTGTGTGTGTGTGTGTGTGTGTATGCTCACGGTTGACTGATTCCTTTTTGGCTCCTAATTTATTTTCTAAGGGCACTTATTGGGTTTTCTGGTGTTGGGGATGTTGGAGGATTTACTGGATGTGAGTAATTTCCTATAGCTTCTAAACCAGATCTGAAATGAAAAAGTATCTTCAGCTTAGATGCAGAGTGACTTTATTTTCACCAAAATCTAGGCGAGTGTAGTCATTCCCTAATAGAGCAGCACTGAGGAGCTGCACAAATGGATGTTTGAAAGGGCCTTTTTGTCAATAATTGTGAGAGCTGTATTTAAATTTCTGAAGACTTTCATAAAGTAATTAGTGATTGTTTTTTCATTTCATATTTCTCTGTGGTGAAATTCTTTTTGGAGCAATGACTTACAGTTGGAAAGGAACGTGCTTGTGTTATTTGATGTGTCTTAATATTGAAAGAAACCGATGAAAAGTAGTGCCAAGAGAATTTTAATCATGGGAAAACCAGGCTCCCTGAAGCCTCCCATGGAGGAGGCTGCAGTGTTACTTTGTGTTGTTAGGGACTTTCTCGGGCTATTTGTACAGCTGAAGTGAAAGTGGAAAACAGTGAATTTAGTTTCATTACATAATGCAGACCTTTCCCTGCCATTGTCTCCATCTCCTCTTTTCTGCTTAGTTTCTCTGCCAGCAAGTGATGAATCACTAACTTAGGACTGGATTTAGGGGGTTTGAGTGGGTTGAGAGATGCCTGTGTCAGGGACAGCTGAAAAATCAGGAAGAATGAGGTTAAATGCAGCTGTTTGGACTTTATTGTACAATCTGTGTTGTTAAATAAATCAATTTTGCATTGCAGAAATCGCCTAAATATTTGTAATCTCTCTGCCTGGAGGAGGGCAGGCTCCAGGGCTGGATCATCCTCCAGTTTGTGTGAGAAAAAGAATGAGTCTAAGATTTTACAAGGAAAAAATAAAAGACATTTACTTAGATTAGGAAACCGCTTTTTCAATTACCACAGAGGCAACAGTAAATCCTATAAGAGCCAGATGAAACACCTCATCTTTACCTTTTGTTCACATAGAGCCACGTGCTGCTTTGATTTTCACTCTGTGCAGGGAAATGTGAATTAGGGAAAGGAAAATTAAAAAAAAAAAAATCCAACTCGTATGCTCTAGGGTTTTTGTTACTGACTGTCGAGCGTTTTCACTTTGTTCTTTCTTGTGTTTCTGCTGGTGTCAGCCTGTGCTGCTTCTCAGCTAAATATAACCCAAACACTTGCCTTGTTTTTTTTGGTTTTTTTTTTTNTTTTTTTTTTTACCCTTGGGAGTATATCAAGTTTCTTGAAATTGAACACAGGCAAAAATTCTCAGATAGCTTTGAAGAGAGGGGAGGTGTTTTTGTGCCGAGATTAAAACACAAAAAGCAAACCTTAATTAAAGCGAACCTTTACTAAAACTCCCTTCTCAAAAACGGGCCTAAAAAGCCTACCCGATTACACATAAATAGATCCTCCCGTGGAAAAGAAAATAAATCTTAAAAAGCCGGATTTATCGGGTGGGGTGTAAGCTCTGGCAGCTGGCGAGCAAATGGTGTCGCCGTCCCCTCAGGAGGGGACCCGGTGACAGCCCCATCAGTCACCTCAGCCCCGAGGGGAGGCCGGGCCCCGCCGGAGCGGCTCGGGGAGGGCGTCAGCCCCGCATTACCTCATCTCTCTGCTCCGGACTCAGCCATTAAAAATGGCCCTTGCATAATCGATGGTTATCTCACTGCAAATCCCGGCGCAGGCTGTGGCGGTGTTAGGCCGGGGAGAGGAGGGGAGGTCTCACAACCCCGTCCCGGGGGGAGCGGGGGGCGTCTTGTTTGTGGCAGAGAACCGGTCTGAACCGGCGCGAACTGGCCGTGCCCGCCGCCGCGCCGCCCCCGGGGCGGAGCCGCTCTGCAAATCCGCCGTGTAAAATACCTCCGCTTTCCAACAAAAAATAAAGCTGGGGTTTTTTTTTAATTTTTTTTTTCCCGTAAAAAAAATATATATAAAAGCCCCAGCTCCTAACGCTGAGCCGCTTCCGTTCGTGCGTGAAGGATTTTTTTCTCAGCGGCGGTCACGCAGCACCTGTGTCAAAGCTGGCTCTGGTGGAGGAAACCTGCTTCTGTCTCAGTCTTTGGAGTTTTAAACCCTTTTACTTTTAAAATCTTCCTTCCGTGCCACACGCCCCTCTCCCTGTTCTCAAAATTAGCCTTCATTTTCTCCACTGGAGGAATAAGCCCCAAAAATCCCCCCAAAGGGGTGAATATGGACCCTGACTCCACATCGTAACACCCCTGTGCTGTGTAATGAAGCAGGTAGGACAGAATTGGAAAATGAAATAGAAATTTCAATATTGCTTGTTCCTCTGGAAGAACCCATCCCCCACGTTTTATATGACTATATGGTACAATCCTGTAAAACATTGATAGTAAGTTGCTATTTTAAATGTAGGTTTTTTGCACGAGGGTGGACAATTTGCAGAAATGAATACTACCTCCCCGCTATCCCCTGTAGAGCTCCCAGTAACCTTGGGAATTATTAACTCTAAATGATGAAGCAATTAAGCCTCTTCCTAAATGTGCAGAAGTAGGTGTTTACCTACATATGCTCTGTCTTTGTGTCTGTAGCAGGGACCCAGAAGCTTTACTGCTGCTGCTTTTTCAACATCCATTTGATTTCTTTGCCTCTACAGGCAGAGAAAGATTTCCTCTTTTAATTTTTCAAAGTTAATTTCAGGTCCAGCGTCTTCAATCTTGTGGGAGATGGAAGCAAAGGACAGGAACCCTGCTGAAATAGACCTGTTTTATTACAGTAGCTATTTAGGTCATCTCAGAATGATTTTATTCTGTTGCATTCTGTTAAAGAGAAAATATTTTTTCATGCTGCAAAGACTCCTTGTGGTGAGATCAGGGACTTGGTTAGCAAATGTGAGCATTTCTGATGGCTAAATCTAGACCTTTGTGTGACCTTTGTGTTGCCTCTGCTGGGGTAGAAAGCCCTGCCTGGTCTAGAAATAACATTCCCGTCACCTCTGCAGGAACTGCTGTCTTGTGTGATCTCTGACAATTTCATCTCTTCCTAAATAGAGTTTTTAAGGAATAGTGGGAAAAGCCTGAGCTGTGCAGTAGTTGTTATGGCTTCTGACAATGCTGGGGGAGACATCTCCTCCTGAAATTTGGCTGATTTGGGGCTGTTTACTCATGGGAGCTGCTGGGAATTAATTTTCTTGGTGTGGGAAGGTGTGCTGCTGTCAGTAGATGTGGGGCCGTGCACACTCTGTGTGTGTGTGTTAACAAAATGGTCACTTCTAATTGCGTTTTTTAAGGCTTTGATTTGCTTCCAAGTATTTTGCTTAATCATCTGGAGTAGGCTGAGGGAAGGAAAGAATTAGCTGAGGTCAGGGAAGTTGAATCTGGCCGCGTTACTTCTCAGAAGCTCGGAGGGATCCCGAAGACAGGAAGAAATCTGCTTCCTCCTCTTCTGCTGCACAATGAGAGAGCGAGGGGAAAGCAAACCTCCCCAAAACCAAACAAACCAGGGAAAGGGGAAAGTGCGAGAGGCTGTGCCGGGCGCCTCCCTCTGCATGAATGGGCCAGATTCTCCTTTTCTTTGAGAGAAATAGGACTGGGATGTGAATCATCACTAAAATAGATTAGAGGGATCCTAGTCTAAAAGCGCCCGCTTGTCTGTGCTGCTGAAGAAAGGAGTCTAGACAGCTCGGATGGAGACACGTTACAGGCACCAGTACTTGGGGAGAGCATTCCCATCATCAAGACCTTTGGAATAATAGGCAATTTAATAATTTCTAATGAGTATTCACATGCAGGAATGAATAGAAAAAGAGGAAGCTCGTATTGAATGCTTCCTGAAAAAATACCAGTCATTACGATGATTAAAGGAAAAATCCAGCCACCACCTCCTTTCCATCAAAGCTCTGGGGAGGCAGCCCTTCACAGAGGATCTCAGCATGTTGGGTTGGAAGGGACCTTCAGAAGACATCTAGTGCCACCTCATACAGTGACAGGGACATCCTGCACTAGATGAGGTTGCTCAGAGCCTCAGCAAGCCTGACCTTGGATGTCTCCAGGCATTGATGTGGCTTTCACCACTTCTCTGGGCAACCTGGGCCAGTGTCTCACCATCCTCCTGGGGAAGAACGTCTTCCTCTTGTCTCATCTAACCCTGCCCTGCTCTAGTTTCAAACCACTGCCCCTTGTCCTGTGTCTCCACGCCCTGGCAAACAGCCCCTCTCCAGCTTTCCTGGAGCCCCTGCAGGCACTGGGATCACTGGGATCTCAGCCTGTCTTTGCAGCAGAGGTGGCCTCATCTCCCTGGTCATCATCCTGTCTTCTTCAGGTTCCTCTCCTACAGCTCCACATCCCTCTTATGCTGTGGGCTCCAAAGATGGATGCAGTAACTCCAGGTGGAGTCATGTGACGTTACAAAGGTTGGCCTTGCAGGTGCAGGGATTTGGGTGTTTTTTCTCCAGGGAGGAGGATTTTGACTCTACCAGAGGTATGGATGCAGGCATTGTAATCCCTTTGTGAGGAGAAACTTCCACTTAAAACAGTCTTGGTGTATTTGTGAAAACTGAGCATAACCTTAAAAACTACTTCAAACAGAATGTACTGTGCTTGAAGTAAGGTCTTAAGGATATGAATGAACAGTAAATAAACCTTATTGGAAAGAGGAAAAAAGAATATAATCCCTCAGTCCTCGCCCTTTGAATTAGTGGTGTGACTGATGCACTTAGGTTTGCCCTTAACATCCAAGCATCGAGCATGGTCTGTCCATGACGCTGCAAGAGCTGAAAGCACTAATGATGGCTTCAAGGTTTTAAGCGTGAAAGCTTCTTAGCTGGTGATTAGACGTCCCTCTGCAGATCACTGCAGTCAGCTGGTGATGCCACTCCTTGGAGAGAATGCTGCACGTTTGCAAGTGGGAAATCACAGTCTCAGAGAGAGAAGTGAGGGCTTCAGTCTTGTATTAGAGGAGAAATCATTTTTCTGTGCCAGAAGTAATACTGGTTTTTAAAAGTCTACTGAGGAAAGCAGAATCTGACTTTCCTCCAGGAGAAGGAGAGGCATGTGCATTGTGTAGGACACATTTTAATAAACCTCATGAAAACCTTACAGAATCACAGAATGACCCGGGTTGGAAGGGACCTCAAGGATCATGTAACTCCAACCCCCCTGTCTAGCAGGGCCACCTAACAAACACATTTACTAGATTAGGTTGCCCAGGGCCCCATCCAACCTGGCCTTGAACACCTCCAAAGGGGCATCCACAACCTCCTCCCAGTGATCCCAGTGCCTAATAGAAGAACAAAAATTGTCCTTTTAGAGTGTGTGGCATTAAGAAGTATGACCCTGTATGAATATTTCCTTCTGGCAAGAGCCCTGTAACACAGGTAGGGGACCTGTTCTTACATTTCCCCATGTTTGCTGGGCTTCATAAATAAACACCCTGCCCCCTTCCAACCATGAGCTTTCTCTCCTTACCTGGAGCTTCTCTTGAAACACTTCTCATGAAAAAAATGGCTGGAGTTTGGTGTGCAGTTGTTTTGTGGTGATTTTCTAGATGGAAATCATAGAATGGTTTGGGTTGGAAGGGACCTTCAAGATCATCTTGTTCCAACCCCCCTTCCATAGGCAGGGACACCTCCCACTGAGGTTGCTCAGTGCCTCATCCAACCTGGCCTTAACACCTCCAGAGAGGGGGCATCCACAGCCTCTCTGGGCCGCTCTCACCATCATCACCATAAGGAATTTCTTTGCAATTTCCAGCCTGAATCTCCCCTCTTCAGAGTGGTAACAAAAGCACCTTTTGGAGAATCCTTTCTATGAGTTGTTTTCAGAGCTGCCTCCTCATTCCTTCCACGGCTTTGTTGTCTTTTATGCCTGGGGAAGAGCAAGAAACACACTTAGAAACTGGGGGAAGATTTAAGGTGCAGATACTGGCAATAAGGGCATTTGTGTATTTTATTATCTTTTGCCTGTTTGAGAGCAAAAAGCTTTTCTTGGCACAGAGTGATGTGAAAGAAAGTCTGTGTTCTCCTGAAAGCCAGTTCCCAAGGAGAGGAGCAGCACTGGGGTCCCCATGGACAAAGGATGCCATGCTGGGCAATGGAGAGGTGCAGAGTTGCCCTAATTAGAGCAGCTGATACAGGTCTGACCTCCTCCCATCATCTGACACCTCCTTCGGTTAGAAGTTGCTGCAAGATCTCAAACCTCAAATTATGTAAGGTTTACTCAGTTGCTTTGAAGTTAGTCCCTCCCTTCTCTGTTTGTTTACTACCTGGTGTGTCCTGGTGTCGGGATCGGGAAGGATGAGCAGTCTGAGGAAGGAAGCTGTGGGGTTAGTACGAATTTTCTATTCCTCTTGGCTTTCTCCACTTCTCTTGGTCCGTGGAGCTGGGTTTGTCCCCATCTCAGAATCTGGGAGTGTGCTGGAGACCTCCTGTTCCCATCAGGGCTTTGCTGGGTGTAAGTTCTGTGTGTGTTTGTTTGTTTGGAGGAGGAGGGAGAAGAGGAAGGGCTGGTTGTGTTTCTACAACAAATAGATGTTATCTACCTGTTATTCCAGAAGCAGTTGATGTTGGTTTTGCTCTTTAGTATGCTGTTGCCCTCTAACTTTTAGAAATCAAGTATGAGAAGAGGAAGATGTTTAATTGCTGCTGAATGTTCAGCTTGCAGACGGTGCCTTGTGCTGCTCTGATTTGAACGGGGTTAGAAAGATGGTGCTAAATCCGGACAGAGAGGCTTCATGCAAGTGGGGCACATGGACTTTATGGGTGGGAATTCCTGAGAAGACTTTCCTCCATCTCATGATCTCTGGGATTCCAGCTCAGCTTCCTTGTGGTCCTCCTCCTCTTCCCTGGCCTAGGAACTATGTGCTGCCATGTAGTGTGGAGAGTGAATGAAGAAGTAAACGCCATGGATCATGGGAGCTGTGAGGACATAAGGCATTTTACATTTGTGTTTCCCCCTACATTAGATTTTTTCCCACAAATACCTAAATCCCATGACTTGTGACCATGTAGAGGATCAGAATCATAGAATTATGGAATGTGTTGGGTAGAAAGGGGCCTTCCAAGGCCATCTAGTGCCACCACCTGCAGTGGTGGGACATTACCTGTAGTGTAGGGACATCCTACACTAGATGAGGTCGCTCAGAAGCCTGGTCTTGAATGTCTCCAGGCTTTGATGGGGCCTCCACCACTTCTCTGGGCAACCTGGGCCAGTGTCTCCCCACCCTCATGGGCAAGAACTTCTTCCTCGTGTCTCATCTACTCCTGCCCTGCTCTTGTTTCAAACCACTGCCCCTTAGTTTATTCACTAAATCATAAGAAATACCACTGACTGTAGGGTGCTTTGTTCAGAAGCCACTCTTCAGAAACAAACACCCTCTGACATATGACACTGGTTTTGGGCTATTGTAATATCTGAAGTTGACATTACTCTGTATAGTTCCATGAGAAATATCAAGACACATTTTCCCCACCAACATGATGTACATTCACTGGATTGTAGCACTTTGCCTGTTTCATAAAAAGATTGTAGCTTGGTTTTGGGTTTTTTTTCCTTCATTTTAATTACTTCAGTGTCTTCTAACCATGAGAAATTTCACAGAAAGTTCTACTTTTAGTTGCATTTTTATTTGCATGTGCGCAGAAAATGAAGTGATTCCCAAATACAGGCTGAGCCAAGAGATCCATCTGTTCTCTGGATTTTTAAATGGCAAATTAATCCTTAACATACGACTCATCAAATGTCTCCTCTCCCATAATGTATGCAGGCTGAGATTGCAGAAATGACATTTTTTTTCCCAGGCCTTCCATTTTAAGTAGCCCTTTCCATGCGAAGAGCAGCTCCTACTGTGGTTTGACAGCATTTTCCACTTGCTGTAGCTGCTCTAAAAAATAGGGTATGAAAAAAATAATTATTCTTCCCTTCCTCTCCGTGGCATTTTTCGAAAAGGCTGTAGAAGATAGAAATTATGTTTGAAACTTACTTATTCATAGCTATTTCTTCTTGGTGGAGAACAAAGTTTGCTTTGTCCATTTTCTTTGAGTTTTGGACTTTGGACAATGGGTGGGCGTTTTTAGCAGCACTAGACTTCCACAGCCCTATCTTCCCTAAAGGGAATTTCTATATTAAGCTTTGCAGGCTCCCATTTGGATGTGGGGGGATTGTTTTTCAGCTGGGCACCTCCTATCCCCACAACAATTCTTTTTGTTCTCAGCATTTCAGAATTTTGTCTCATGCTGAAATCTCGGGAAGGGGGCCAGATGACAAGGTGAGGGACTCGGGACCCACACAGGCAGGGAGAGTGGCTATTGGGAGCAGCAGGTAAGGAGTAGGGTAGATGTGGGGCCAGACAAGAGCACATGTCAGGCAAGAAAATGGTTCCAGAGTTAAGGTTTTTTAAGGCAAGATGTAATGCTTTTCTAAAACAGGAAAGTAGAATTAATTTAACCGTAGTATGGTCCGGAATGGCCATGGAGTCCAACCATCAACTCAGCTCTGACAAGAACCAGCCCTAAACCATCTCTAGCAGGAAACATGGTTATCGTTCTGTGTGCCATGATCTGCCAGCAGCTTTTGGTTAAAAAAAAAAAAAAGCATATTTACCTCTTCGAGACTGAAATAAGGGGTGAATCTGAGCTGGTGCTTTTTGGTTTAAGGCTTCTGAAAAGTGTTCAGTGCTCCACATGATATCAATATAACTAAGTTGAATCCTTTTAAAATTACATTAAGAGGTGGTTATTTAAAGAGATACGACGATGGGTGTAAGAAGGGGCTGACCTCCACGATCAATATGATCTGCCAGAATCCGTTTATTTGGAGCATGAGACAAGCTTATATACAGTGATGGCTACTTATCAATGCTACTAACATACTGATTGGTTACAAGTTACATTCTTGCATTAATGTCAGACCCTCCTCTTAGAGTTCTTCTGCCAGCACACACAAAGTTGTACACAAGTTGTTGTTATCCTGCTCATCCTTGACTCCTTCTTCTTTCCCATAGAGGACTTCTTCTTTCCGCATAGAGGACTCTTTCCCAAAACAATGGAAGGCACAAACAAGCTCCAAGGCCGTCAGGTGGCTTGATAGGATTTGCCTCAGGCCCTGAGCTGAGCAGTTGTTAACCCTTTATGGCCTGTGCCCATACTGCAACAGTTATTCACAGGAAATTACTTATCTGGGCTTTTAAGGCAGAATTAGTTGTCTTTTACTCCTCAAGTAAACATGGAGTAACATACTTGGACACATAAGTGGTTGCATTTTAAATGGTTTCTCCTGGTTTATGAACAGCACTTGGGTAGGGTTGTGCTTTTTTTAAAGATCCTCAGTAGATACCTTCCCCCAGTGTTGTTTAGAAAGCTGCCTTTAAATGTTGCTTTCTCACTATTTTGAAATGGTTTGGCCTCCTGTGAGCCAGGAGATCAAGTTCTTCCATTTGTTCCCTTGATGATTCATTGAATGACCTTGTGCAAAGCCCTCGGCCTCCTCTTACCTGATCTTTCCATCTGCAGTGCAGGGATGTTGAGACATACCAACCTCCCAGAGTCCTGAATGAGAGTGTGGGGTTTTTTTAAAAAAAAAGATCTCATGTGCTCTGAGGTGTGAGTTGCACAGTGTCCATTTAGATAATCTGCAGATCACTGGCAGAAGCTGTTCACTTTGACATCATTAGGCTGAGTTTGACCAAAGGGACTGAAAGCAATTTCTCTTCTAGACCAAACGAGCCATCCCTCCCCTGTAGCTTTGAATTCTGCCCTGCTGTTTTCTTCCTAAAACAGTTGGATGGCAGGCCTATTGGTGTCAGTGTCCCTCAGCTCTTCTGCAGACAGGTCCCAGCAGTGCTTGAAATAATTTGGCTGGAGCCTGTGAGGAGGTGGGAGCTGCTGCAGCAGGACTTCTCCCAGTGTCCAGTTCTTGACCCAGGGATTCCTTTGCTGAAGGTGCTGTTAAAATCCAGAGGCTCTTTGGGCTCACACATTCTCACACCCACCCTCTTCTCTTCCCTCTTTGCTTTCGTGGCGGTTTAATTGTGGGAAAGCTGTGCCAAAGAGCTGCCTTTGTACTTCACCCTCAAGGCCTCCATGACTTTAATCTTTCCCAGCATCGAGCTCTGTCACCGTGGCCGTTTGCTGAGAAAGCATTTCCTCCGCCTTCCTGAGGTTTCCTTTTGGAGCCTGGGCGGTCCCACCATTCCTCTGTTCCTCTTTGGAGCCGGCAGTGTTTGGGGAGGCAACGCCAGGGTCAGGTTGTGCTCCCAGGTCCGGTGAAGCAGAGGGCTCGATGGCATCCTCCCAGCTGTAGTAAGCTGCTGGTTGCTGAGTCAGCTCTTTGCTACATTGATAGGCCCACGTGTTTGTAACCAAGATGTTTATTCTTTTTTCCAAGGTTAGAGGGTTTTATTCCTGGCTGTATGAAGCTCAAGACTTAGGTCAGAGGGACGTAGGTCGAGGAGAAAACCACTTAATTGGTTTGGGCACAGTCTCCCTCAGCCAAACAGTGATTAATATAAAGATACGTATTTTTAGCAATGGGTTGTTATTGTTATTTAGTTGCAAGAAAGAATTAAAAGGAACCCACGGCTGTCTTGAAACTCTCAGAGCATGTGGCTCCAGAGAGAAGGCGGTTCTGGGAGTCTTCTTTCATTCTGAGCAGCATCCCTATCTTTTCCGTGGATCATTCTCATCCAAGTGTCAGACATCATGATAAAATGACTAAACTAAGTACATTTATATGGCCTTTCACAGAAATTAAGACACAGTGTCAAGAGCCCAGTGGATGAAATACCTGGTAAATGCTGGCTGGAGATGGGATCTGAAAAATCTCACTGGTCAGAGACTGAAAAGGGATGCTGCAAGCAGGCTGTGATTTGGCTGGCACGGAGACAGCAGGTTTCCATGACTGTGCTACTTTCCTATGGGCTTTAAGCAACATTTAATTTCATTTCTTTCAATTTAGGATTCCAGCCCAACAGGAGATTTCTTAAGTTGCCTTTCTGGGTGTGGTAAGACAGAAAACATTGATGTCCCAATTCCACTTGTCTGCAGTATTTAATCATCTTCCTTCAGAGCAATAAATATTTGGGATTTTTTACTTGTTGTGTGCTTTTTCTGCCTGTTATGCTCTTTTTCTTGCCCTCTGTGGATTGGTTTATCAGAGCTGTGTTGTTAAAACCTCTGAGGCTGTGTCCATGCACAAACCTTGGTGGTTCCTTGGGTGGCAAGTTCTCAGCAGCCTGAAAAGGTGGCAGGAATATGGTGTGGCTGCATCCCAGGCTGCTCTGCACCACATTCTGGGGACGTGGTAAATACACCACGGTGGAGATCCCTACCCTGAGCCTGCCTGTGTAATAATTTATAATGTAAAGTGTTGTTTTGGTGTGGAAGAGCAGGGTTCAGACTCTCAGTGTGGGCTGAGCTCCTTCAGCCACTTGCCTGTAGTATGACAACAGCTCCTCACTCTTCATCTCTTCCTACAAACAGGCTAAGATGTTGGACTGGCTTTTCTGAGATCTTTCAGCGACTCTTTTGACTGAGGGGAAAAAACCACAACCCAGTGTTTACTTCACAGGTGTGAGGAATGGGGTTATTTTCTTTCGTCCTTACAAACATGCTGCTATGGGCTGGGGTTACGTGGGACACGTGGTGTGTGCAGAGCAACCACACGCGTATTTAGGTCAGTGGTGGAATCTTCTTGGACAAAGCCATGCCTACAGACTTCTGCTGAGAGAGCTGGGGTTGTTGAGGCTGGAGAAGAGAAAGCTGCACCAGGGGAAAAATCCCGGTGCCTGAAGGGTCTATAGTAAAGCTGTGGAGGGGCTGTTTGCAAGGGCATGGAGACACAGGGCGAGGGGCAGTGGTGTGAAACTAGAGCAGGGCAAGGATAGATGAGACATGAGGAAGAAGTTCTTCCCCAAGGGGGTGGTGAGACACTGGCCCAGGTTGCCCAGAGAGGGGTTGGAGGCCCCATTAAAGCCTGGAGGCGTCCAAGGCCAGGCTTGCTGAGGCTCTGAGCAATCTGACCTAGTGCAGGATGTCCCTGTCACTGCAGGGGGTTGCACTGGATGGACTTTGGAGAGCCCTTTCTACCCAACACACTGAGATTCTGTGATGCCAACATTCTGCCCACACCTTGAGTTTCCACTGTGGTTATTCCCCCTCTGACATGGCAGAGAAACTGAAGGGATTGCTGGAGCCACGTGGGGGGTGCCTGAGTTCTGTGGGAATGGGTTCCTCACTCTTCTCATTGCGCTTCGTGGAATTTGATGGGTGTGTTTTGACCTTTGTAGATGGATGTCGTATTTACTAGCAGGACAGAAATAGCAGCTTGAAATAAACCTCTGTGTGTATCATTTCAATGGATCATTTTTCAGACAGAAGTCATGGACCCAGATCCTTTAATTCAGACCTGGAGTGGAACAAGGTGTGTTTTTTAAGGTCTTGCTTTTTTAAGCATTGAGTGTCATATTTTTTCCTGGATGTTGCTTTGCAATGACCAGGCTTTCTTAATTCTTTATTTCAAAAAGACACAACGTTGATGCCTTCAGGATACTTCTCCTGGTTTTCCAATGACATTTTTATGGATCCAGGAAATGTGACAGCAGTTTCTTTCCAAAGACTATATAAAATATATAGATATATAAAGCATCTCAAGAATTTATGATGGACAGCACTCTCACCATTCCACCTCTGCAGCTTGTTTTTTTTCCATAGAGATCAGTGACTTCACTCAGATCTGGAAGGAACAAGATGAGAAAAAAGTGTTCCTGTTGCTTCCAGCTGTATTTTAACTTTGGATTTGGTGACCCAGCTGCTGACATCAGCCATGGGAACACCCCGCCGTCAGCTGGGGCTGATGCAGAGGGGGGGGCGTCCCATGTTATTGTCCTTAATAGATCTTTCTGGGAGATAATTCTCTGCTCAGACTTTATTTTGACAGGACATTGAATCATCGCTGATCTAGGCAGATTTCCTGATTTCAGTTAATTTTGGCAGGAAGAAAGGTAATGGCTCTGCAGATTTCTCTAAAAAGAATTCTGGATCATGTACCAGTTCTGGTTAAATATTTTTTGAAAGTAGCTATTAAAAAACAGAACAAAACATTCGATTTTCAGGATTTTTTCCTGTTGAAATTTGACATGTGTTCCCTTGAAAACTGAGGAAGGTTCCCTTTCTCAGACAACAGGAGGTTGTTTTAATTTTTATTTCTTTTTGAAACCTGAGGCTTGGCTGCCCATCCCCACAATTCTCGTTATCCCCTTCTTTCTGCTTGGTTTTCCACAAGGGCTGCAGTGTTTCCTGCCTGAAGGTGATCGCGGCTGACTCAGCATTCCCAAATCTATCTCCAGAAATTACCATTGTCCCACATTTTTGCCCTATGTGAGGGTCGAGCAGGCTGTGAGATCCCTTTCGAGAGCAAGCAGCATGTGTCCTCTTCCATCCATCTCTTTGGAGTCTATCTTTTATCTCCCTTTATTCAGAGGAACAAAGAAAAGGGCTCCCTTTGTGTTCTTCACTGAAGTTCTTTCATTTTTCAGACTTCCATACTTAGTCATCAGAGCTCCAAAATGGTTGGAAATGAGATATTTTGCTGGAAATGAGGATTGGTTATAATGGCAGAATTTGAAACATTGTGATTATGGGTGAGAAAAGGAAGATGTTTATGTACAAAGTGAGCCTCAGCAAGCTGCAGTCAGGCTCGTTTCTGTGATCTGAACTCCACTGCAAAATTCTCTGAGGCTGTGCTCCTATGGATAAAAATTCAGGGCTGCGTTGTTAATAGGTTTTTACTCAGATAAATAATGATACGTAAATAAATGCTGTAAGAACACACTCATCCTGTGTGCTTGTGCAGTTATGGAAGGGAGATGAATGCATTAAGAGGGCTCATAAAGCCTGCTTTTAGTGGAGAAAAGGATTTCATGTCTACCTTCTTATTAAAAGAAAGAAAAATCTCCTTTATAGCTGAGGTTTTCCATGTGATTTTCCTGCCAGTAAAACCCAAAGTCTCTGTTTTACATCTCTGTGATGAAAGCTAGAGTGAAGCTAATTTTAGAAGCTCTCAGGTCTGGACTAAAGAGCCTCCAAAATCCTCACTGCTAATGGCTCTTCTTCTCCACAAACGAGCTCAGGTCACCAGGAGAAGTCTGCAAACCAGAGAGAAGGCAGCTGAAGGCTGAGATGTTTAAAGGAGCCGATTCCCAGCAACAGCTCCTGGTGGTGACAGTTCAGGAGATGCTGGCATTCTGCTCCACTGCCTTTTCCACCCATGCTGAAGAGCAGGTTTTCCCTTGTTGGGAAAAGGCTGTGTGCCAGAGCATGCTCTGCTGCTGGAAACAAACCATGGCAGGGTTAATTTTGCTAGTGGAAGCACAAGAAGAAGTCACAAAGCCATTTTCTCCATGCCTGCCCCAAGACCTATCACTTACTGGAAATGCTTTCAAAGAGAAGGTCACTGGAGCTGGATTTTTAACCACTCTGTCCTATTCCTGTGTTCAAATTTTCCTTGCTTTTTCTTCAACAATGAATTCTGCTAGAAGAATTGGAAATAACTGATTTTCTGCAAGTTGGCAATGGAGAGTTTTCGGAATAATTTATGGGGAAAAGCAAAGCCATATTCTCGTTTTAGTGTTCTGGGAATGTATCCTTGTGTTGCTCACAGTCTTCAGCTGGGGATATTTTAAAGGCTGGGGTAGCTGAAAAGTCTGTTTTTCTCCTCAAGACTGCAAATAATTCTCTGTCAGATGCTTTATTTTGATCGTGCCACATGCTAGAACTGGATGACACAGCAGCTATAATTAACTCTTCCATCATTCTCTTATTTGTAGAATGTAAAACCTTTTGACTTATGAATTATTGGATCACACTTTCATCCATCAGAAAAGCGAGGAGGCTTTCCCTAAAGGAAGGGAAATTGTTCTTGCCATCTTTTTTCTTTCCTTTCTGAAAACAATTGGGAAATAATGACCTTTTTTCTGGAATATCTCTGAAAAGTCTTGATTTGCTTCTGGACACGTATCCCTGTGACTGCCTGGGGAAGTGACAATCAGCAGTGCCTCCTTTCCCCAAGCCACATGGAATTCAGGCTCTGCTTGTAGAATTTATCACCCTCTTATGCTGCCATTTCATTGCTTGTACGTTTTACTGTGTTACCTGCAGATTATCTCTTTTTCTCCCTGGTGGAATGCTGTGATTTTAACAGCATGTACTGTATTTTAAGCATCCTCATTAAAAAAACCCAAAGCCTAAAATGTGCCTGTTCCCTTTCTAAAAGCTCTGATTCAATAGAAATTCAATGCTGCCTCTTGCTGAAAAGATACGATGTTACCCAATTCGAATATTTTAAATGCTTTCAGAAGTAGGTAGTTGATCATAATTATACCAAGCATCAGAATGTGAGAGGGAAAGTAGAAATGTGTGCAGAGGCAGAGACTTGCTGCAGCCCTAAAGACCTAATTTTAGCCTTCCCCGGGGAGATGAGGAGCCCGCGGTGCTGCCCTTGGCTTGGGAAGTATTTTCACATTCTCCTTGCACACATTCTTTGATTGTATTTGTGTCTTGAAAGAATTTTCTCTAGTCCCTGCCAATTTATTACACAGCAGTAGGCGATTGCTGCTGTCATCCCTTGAGGCTCCTGGTGAGCTCTTCACCTGCAGGTTCTCCTCCTTTGCCCAAAATTCTATTGGGAAAAACTTCAAAGTAATGAGGAGTGGAGGTGAGGCAGAGTGAGCAGAGAGGTAGGTGGAGGATATGGGCTACATGGGCAGATGAGGAGTGAAGTTCAGCACCTTTTACTTTCAGCAATTAAGTAGTTTATCAATGAATAAGGCATGAGGGCATGTTGCATGAATGCCTGAAGAAAGGTGTGTTACACATTCTGAAATAAAAGCTGTGAGTGGGGATCTCAGCCATTCAGAGCTGAGAAACACAAGGGACCGTATATGAGTAAGGGAGAAATATTTATTTCTTACATGAAATAAGAGGTTGGGTGGTGCAGGGAGTGAGTGTATGACAGATCCCACCTTGCGAGAAGAAAGCAGGAGAAAGGGCTTGGATTTTCAACCTTTTCTGGTCTAGCTTTATTTTATTTTATCTCCTCTTCTATTGCCGTGTGGGGCCGCAGGAGGAGGAGAGTATGTGGGAAATGCACCAACGTGTGAAGTGGCTCCATGTGGGCTGGTTGGGAGGGCTGAAATAAGAGGGTGAGACTGGGAGGATGGTTTCTTCTGCATTTCTGACCTCCTTTTGGTTTGGTTTGGTCTGGTGTGTTTTTCTGTCCTCCTTGGATTGTTGGGAAGCATTTTGGGATGGCGATTGCCTTCTCTTCTGCTCCTCTGCTAGAATGGGGACAGAGCCCCAGGGCTTTTAGTGACAGCCAGAGCTTTTGCTCTACCAAGACATTCTGAAGGAAAAGCAGTTGTCTGGAGTGTTTTAAGAAAAATTACTCTGTCGCTGTTACCTTGCTGCTGTACAGAATGTGTAGCTGTATATAAAGAGTGTGGTAGAAAAGGTCACAAAATCAAATAATGAAAACACTTAGAAGCCTGCAAGTGTTTCCCTGGGAAAAGACAAGCAAAAGTTAAAAAGATTGAGCTTAAAAAGGAAGTAAAGCAGCCAATGAAGTGATTTAAGATGAGAAAAAGATAGACTTGCTTAGCCTTTGTCTGATACGGTGGGAAGAGGAACATAAAATTAAATGGAAAGCAGCAAATTAAAAACCCAACAGGTTTATTTTGGTCCGTGGCAGATCTCCCCCCTCCCACCTCCCACTTAAAATTCCAGCAGAATTTTTTAGAAGGCTGCTGGTGGAACGGAGGAGAGTCTCCAGGGTTATGTCAGACAAAATTATTTTTAGAGAGGTTACAAGCCCTCATGCCTGGGGGAAGAAATCAGCCACTGAAAAAAGATGATGTGTCCCCACTGGGCATCTTTAATAATGTTACTCTCTGATTTTTACCCTCCTGCAAAGCATTGACCATCAGGAGTCAGTGACTCCCAGAATGATCTTCTTCTGCTGAATCCTCTTCTGCTGCAATTGCTGTTTATAAATTATGGTCATGGTCTGAATTCGTAGAATTATAGAAACCTAGAGCTGGAAGGGCCTTTCAAGGCCATCTAGTGCCACCTCCTGCAGTGACAGGGACATGCTGTACTACATGAGGTTGCTCAGCAAGCCTGGCCTTGGATGTTTCCAGGCACTTCTCTGGACAACCCAAGCCAGTGTCTCCCCACCCTCATGGGCAAGAGCTTCTTCCTCATGTCTTATCTAACCCTGCCCTGCTCTAGTTTCAAATCTCTGCCCCTCATCTTGTGTCTCCATGCCCTGGCAAACAGCCCCTCCCCAGCTTTCCTGGAGCCCCTTCAGGCACCGGGAGGCTGCTGTGAGGTCTCTCCTGGTGCAGCCTCCTCTTCCCCAGCCTCAACAACCCCAGCTCTCTCAGCCTGTGCTTACAGCAGAGGTGGCTCCGTCTCCCTGATCATCCTAGTGGCCTCCTCTGGCCCCCCTCCAATAGCTCCTTCTTGTGCTGAGAGCACCAGAGCTGGACACAGTACTCCAAGTGGAGTCTCATAAGGTACTACCTGGCAAACAGCCCCTCCCCATCTTTCCTTGATCCCCTTCAGGTTATACCCCGGAGCTGGCCATTAGTGCTGAACCCATGGTTCATGGTGCTGCTTGGGTTATTCTGCAGCAGCTGGTGAACAAAAACTTGCTGTGATTTTATCTCTTGCATGAATTTTTTGTGTCATCAGTGTTTAGAAGTCTTATTTTAAAGATCAGCACAGGAGGCAATAAGGAGAACTTTAGGTTTGAATGTGGGGTTGACAGTGCCACCCAAGTGCACAATATGTGAGAGGGCTTGGAGGGATTTCGAGGCTCTGGCAAACTTCTGGACCCTCTCTGTGTCTTTCCAGCCTTCCCACACAGCTCCTGAACTGATGCAACAGTCTATTACACCTCATTAAATCTCCACCATTGTCACTGAGTGTAAAAGGACCCAGCTGACATTTTACCCCTCTTTCCTCTTCCTGACTGAGTCCTTCATGGGCTTTGTAGATTATTTGCAGAATTGCTCTGAATTCCTTCACTGGGCTGTGTTGTGGAATCTGGAGAGAGAAGGGCCTGTGGAGGAGCGAAAACTCTAACATTCTGCTTTTTAAATAAAATACCTGTGTCCCCGTGCTCACCTCTGCTGTCCTTTGTGCCCTCAACAGCAGTGACTCCAGCAGCAGCTCCAGCGATGAGTCCCCAGCGCGCTCCGTTCAGTCCACGGCTGTCCCCGCACCCGCCTCTCAGCTGCTTCCATCTCTGGAGAAAGATGAACCCCGTAAAAGTTTTGGGATCAAGGTTCAAAATCTTCCAGTGCGTTCAACAGGTAAGTAATTCACAGGGAAAGAGGGGAAAGGCCTGGGAAGCAGGTTGAAGACTGGTAAATGGGTTTCTGACACGGCAGCTGCCCCACTGCTGCTTCTGCCTCAAATCTTGTGCGACCATGGGAGAATGGCTTTGTTAGTGACCATCTGAGAAATACTTCTGGTCTCTCACTTGAGCACTTGAGCTGCTGGATGTGTGCTGTGAACCAGCTTTGAATGTGGATTTATTTCCCTGGGGAAAAATCTGAAACATTGCCTTTTTTCTCATTTAAAACTTAACATTTTCACTCTGCTTCTTTTTTAATACAAAAATTTCAGGGAGCACTGAGTAGATTCGTGGTGGCATCAAACATTGGGTGGTAAAAAGCACAAGAAGGGACTCACTGAAGAATACACCCAGTCCCTCTCTGCTCCCTGTCCTGGCTGCAGGAGAGATCCCACAGGAAAAACCTGTGTGGAGTTATCTATAAAACAATGTTATGCAATTCATAAGTACAAAGACACTGGCTGTATTAAATACTTTGTGAGCAGCATCCCTTGTAATGTTAATATGTCTTTCTATAGATTTTATTTCTGTCACATTCCTTCAAGTGACACATCACTGAGGTAAATGCTGCCCAGATCCCATCAGATTGTGTGGTTCCAACTCAGATTTTGCAATATCTGATAAATCTGCCTCATTATCTTTCTGAATCGGCTGAAATGAACACCGTTTCACTTTGATCTCCATTCCAGATGCCTCATCCTAGCCTTGGAAAGCTGCTCTTTGCAGTTTCCAGGTGGGATTATTCATGAACTAACACTGTTTGTTCCTTCTTCATCTGGAGTTGGGTGTCTTTTCGAAGTGGTAGCCAAACACTACTGGCTTACATGTGCACTTCCTTTGGTTTAAAAAAATCAAGGCAGGGATGAGCCAGAAGCTTTTGGCACTGACAGAATTAACACCCAAAATTTCAAAGACTCTTCTGGAGAGCACTCAGATTCAGGTTAAACTGGGTGAATTCACATTTCAAGAGTAAGATCAGGTTTCTTCACATCTTTTATTCAATTGGTTGAAAAGATGTTTTTTATAGTACTAACGTTTATTTGTTGCTTTAGATACAAGCCTTAAAGATGGACTTTTTCACGAATTCAAGAAGTACGGGAAGGTGACATCAGTGCAGATTCATGGGGCTTCTGAGGAGCGATATGGACTGGTCTTCTTCCGACAGCAAGAGGACCAGGAGAAAGCTCTAAATGCCTCCAAAGGAAAACTCTTCTTTGGCATGCAGATCGAAGTCACGGCCTGGATAGGGCCAGGTAAGGTCCAGAACCTTCCCAAATCAGATTCATGACTGTTCTGGGAATGTACATGGGCTGTTGGGAAGAGGCAGCAGAAGAGCAGGAAATGTTAGAACTGCCTTTTTGCAGAAAAGTAATTTAAAGCAACTGGGAAATAGGCCAGAATAAATTCCAAAGCACAAAAAGTGCTTCAGTCAAACAGAGAGAGAGCCAGTGAATGGTGTGAGCAGAGCACTGTCTTCTCTCAGGCCTGGGCTTTCTGCTTTTCATGAAAGCAGCTGAGGATGGCTGCATTGTTGAGGCATAACCTGAATGACTAACCAGTGAAAACCACTAGAGTGTCAGCCTTTTCTCCAGCTGCTTGTTTAAAAACTGATTTGTGAAAACAAACTTTTCCGTGTGCTGTTCCCCCCAGGTGCAGTGAAGCCTTATTTGAATTCTTGGTAGGCCTTAATATTTGTTAAATGAAAGCATTTCTAGACAAGCAGTTGGAGTGTGTGGCTGGCCACCCTTCGCATGGGGATGCTCCCAGTCCTCAGCTCTGGCCCAGTGGTGTGATGGGGAGATGTCAAACGCTGTGTAAATAACACAGTTCACAAATGTAGCACTGCCTATTTTTGTCAGAGCCATCAGTTACTCTTGTTCAGATCTTATCTGCTCCTCAGGAAGTGACTTGAACAAACAAATTAATGTGAAACAAAAGCCACATGAAAAACACCCTCATGCGTGACAGTTTCCTACTCTCTTTTGCTTCTAGAAACAGAAAGTGAGAATGAATTTCGTCCACTAGATGAAAGGATAGATGAGTTCCACCCCAAAGCAACGAGAACACTCTTCATTGGCAACCTGGAGAAAACAACCACCTACCACGATCTCCGCAACATCTTCCAGCGCTTTGGTGGGATTGTGGTACGTGAATTCTTGGAGTATTTTGGGCCGTGTTACCTGTTCTTTCTACAAATAAAATCCTGCAAGCAGTGGGAGATGGTTCTGTCAATGACAGATAATTCAGTCTTTATGTCATAGTATGAGTTGTTCCTCTCGCTAGAATATACCACAAAGCTTTTCTTAGAGTGAAATTGTGGCACACTGAGTGGCAGGAACAATTCTAGGAACATACACCACAAGTGCCTCTTCTGCTGCCTCGGGCTGTATGCAGCAAAGCCTCAACATGGAATCATAAGAGCGTCTTGTGTTGGAAATGCCCTTCCAAGGCCATCTAGTGCCATCCCCTGCAGCGACAGGGACATCCTGCACTAGATGACGTTGCTCAGAGCCTCAACAAGCCTGGCCTTGAATGTCTGCAGGTATAGGGCTTCCACCACTTCTCTGGACAACCCGAGCCAGTGTCTCCCCACCCTCATGGGCAAGAACTTCTTCCTTATGTCTCATATACACCTGCCCTGCTCTAGTTTCAAACCACTGCTCCTTGTCCTGTGGCTCCCTGCCCTGGCAAACAGCCCCTCCCCGGCTTTCCTGGAGCCCCTGGGAGCCTTCTCTTCTCCAGCCTCAACAACCCCAGCTCTCTCAGCCTGTGTTTATAGCAGACGGGCACTTGGATCATCATTGTAAACCAGTTGGTTGGTATGTAGATGTGCTGAATGTGATTTTCATGTTGAGTCAGTACAGCTCGGCGAGGTCTCAGTTCCCTGGTGGTTTCTTAAATGAGGGGTCGAAGTGGCTGTCAGCTGTCATGGTCTGTGCCCTGTCAGTAGGGCAGAAGGATCCTGGGCACAGGAGTTAGTGATGACACCCAAGGGATTTGGATTTTCTGCTCAGCAGAAGGAACTGAACAAGACAGAGCAGCCGTCAGTCCCTCTCTTCTCCATTTCTCCTTCCACTGGCTGTCAAATCAGATCGATATTGCATTTAAGAGAAATTTTCCAGAAAAGTGAAGTAGCCACCCAGAGTCTGTTTAATTAATTCCAAATCATTTTGAGCCCTGATGGCTTGTTTTGTGTTTTCTCTGCAAAATACTCTTCTGGAAGCTGTGGCTGCTTGTTTACCTTACTCCTTCTCCTCTGGAATGTTTCCGTACCCATTGAGATATCTGCCACACATTCTGGGAAGCCCATCTGTACTTCCCCCCAAAGAAGAGGGGGTTCTTTTCCCTGTATGATGTGGACAAATAGAAAATTGGTGGTTTATGTTGTCTGGCAGTGCCTGTGCTTCAGCCTCCGCTCTGTCCTCAGCGCCAGCACTGATCTATGAATTCACACCGTGGCTGAGGCTGAAACCCTTCCCTTGTGTTACCCCAACAGAGCTGTCCTGATGAGCAGGAGGAGCACAGTGTCTTGTAAATTGGATTTTTTGTCTAATATGCTGGCAGCTTTATAAATGGGTCAGAATTGGCTGGCAGCGCTGCCTTGCACAACTCCTGTGAAAACTTACAAGCTAAGATGCAAAAGGGACCAGCTTTATAACCTTCTGGTTGGTAAGTTTTTCCCCATGAGGGTTGGGAGACACTGTCCCATGTTTACCAGAAAGGTGGTGGAGGCCCCATCACAGTCTGGAGACATTGAAGGCGAGGCTTGCTGAGGCTCTGAGCGACCTGATCTGCTGCAGGATATTCCTGTCACCGCAGGAGGTGGCACTCAGTGTTTTTGAAGGGTCCTTCCAACTCTGTGATACTATTCTGTAATGAGGAAAGTGATGATACTTTATTTGTCTGTGGGAGGGAATTGCTTGCCTAAGGTCAGGCACGTTTTGCTATGGCTGCCATTGTGCTGCTTCAGTCCTTCATGAACACTGCTCTGTGATCTCTGGGCTGGGGCTGTGGGAGCCCAATGGTTGTGTAAATCTCCCTGTTCACTTCTCCAAGATGAAGAGCTCTTGGATGAGACTGTTTCAAACTGCTGCTTTGTCTATAATTTTATTAACCAGGAAATTAGTTTGTCCTGGGTACTAGAAGGTTTGTGCTTCATGTCCAAGTGATGGCATTGGTGTGTAGCTCACAAAGGAAGCTTGTGCTATTTAAGCAAATAAACCCAAACCTACCACCTTCTATTTTCATATGGGAATGAATCATAAAATCAGGAGGTTGGTCAGAGCTCCTTGGTGCATTTGCCAGTGCTAGTGCTGAGCTTAAACGTTCAGTTAATGTCAACTCCAAGCTTGCTGGCATTCTAAAAATCAATTTAAATCAACCATTTTTAGGCTTTTATAGGTTTTTTGTGACTGCCCTTGTGTTTGAATGGGTCTGTGGTGGCCCAGGATCAAACAGCAGCGACAGAAGTTGAGGATCTTTTTTGACTTGGCTGTGTCAGTGCTGAGATGGTGTGAGAGATGAGTTCAGCATCACTTTTTGTTTCTATGAACAGGATGGATCATGTTTACCTGGGAAAAAAACCCCAGCTTGGCTCTGGAATGAGGGTTAGAGTAGAGCATTGTCTCTTGAGCCTTTGCAAGTTAAAGTTCATCTGTATTTCTTCCATTCTCCTTGAAATAACCTTAGCAATCTGAAGCTGCTGGGTTTTGATCAGGTCAGGCTTTGTGATGGCGAGGCCTCATTCTGAATCTGCATTAGGAAGAACTTTCTCTGTGTCAGGATTTGGTTTCTGCCGTCAAGGGACATACAGCAGAACAGTGAGGTTTTTAATCATCTACTGATGTTTCAGTCCTCCCTCTGAAGAAAATCTTTGCTGTCTTGCTCTGCCATGTATCAAAAAAAGGTGCAGTTAGATCTCGTGGAATCAACAGAGCGTTCCTTTGGAAGTGGCCTCCAAAGGCCATCTAGTGCCACCTCCTGCAGTGACAGGGACATCCTGCACTAGATGAGATTGCTCAGAGCCTCAGCAAGCCTGGCCTTGGATGTCTCCAGGCACTGACAGGGCCTCCACCACCTCCCTGGGCAACCTGGGCCAGTGTCTCACCACCCTCCTGGGGAAGAACTTCTTCCTCATGTCTCATTTAGTGCTGCCATTCTCTAGTTTCAAACCACTGCCCCTTGCCCTGTGGCTCCATGCCCTGGCAAACAGCCCCTCCCCGGCTTTCCTGGAGCCCCTTCAGGCACTGGGAGGCCTCCCTTGTTGCAGCCTTCTCTTCTCCAGCCTCAACATCCCCAGCTCTCTCAGCCTGTGCTTATAGCAGAGGTGGCTCCATCCCCCTGATTAATCCTCATGTCCTCCTCCCCACTAGCTCCATGTCTGTGTGCTGAGAGCTCCAGTGCTGGATGGTGTAACTCCAGGTAGGGTCTCACCAGAGCAGAGGCAGTGTCTACACTGTTGAATGTCTTTTGTTACCTGTTACTGACTATCAGTTGTTCTGTTTTGTTTTTCATTCCCCAGGATATTGACATTAAGAAGGTGAATGGGGTTCCTCAGTATGCCTTCCTGCAGTACTGCGACATTGCCAGTGTGTGCAAAGCAATTAAAAAGATGGATGGGGAATATCTTGGAAATAACCGGCTCAAGGTAGAGAAACCATCCCATGGACCATGTCCTTCTCCTTCTGATTGCTGTTGACAGCATAATGGGGTATTTTGTAGAATATATCAGCATCACTGGTGGAATTAAGATGGTTTTTAATGTGTAGATCAGTGTGATGCTTTCAGCCACCACCAGAACTGGGATTAATCAGTGTTTTTGGTGAGTGGCCCCAGGACTGAATAGATTTGGGGAGTGCCATTCCCTGGCCATGAAGGTCTGTGTCCATCAGGGCTATGCTGGGAAGCTGGGATGGGGATGGTGACAGTTGGAAGCTGTCTGTCCCCAGAGCTGTCAGTCCATCACTCACTTCTCAGGAGTGTTGGAATTGCAGAAGAACCAGATGTTGTCAAACGCTGCACTTGTTTAAGCAGACAGAATTCTTTTCATTAATTGCTCTTTGATATTTGTCTTGCTTGCACCTGTGCAAGATGCTAATTTGAGAAAGTGGGTACAAATGACTTGCCTTCTTCCAATAAACCCTTTAATTAGGCACGTGCTCTCTCTTGGCTTAGTTTAACCCTTGCCAGTTGTACTGATGGAAGTTTTGCCCTTTTGTATTCAGCTGGGCTTTGGGAAGAGCATGCCCACAAACTGCGTGTGGTTGGACGGTCTGTCCACAAACGTTACGGATCAGTATTTAACCCGACATTTCTGCCGCTATGGGCCGGTGGTGAAGGTAGGTTGGGAGGCTTTGGCATGTGGTTTGAAGTTGTTACTGTCTTCCTCTCTTCCCATCCTGTCCTTTCAACCCCCCCCTTGCTGTCCCAGGGCTTTATAGCTCAGGTAGAGAAATTCTCTCTGGGGTGTGATTTGGCTAACGGGGCTCTGTAGTTTCACATCCTATCCATCCAGTGCTTAGCATAGTTTTGGGGAAAAAAGAGCTAAACGTGCTTGTGAATGAGCCAAAAGAATGAGGATTGGAAACCCTTTGTTGCTCTTGTGCAATGCAGTCTCTCCCCAACAAAACTTTTTTTAGCAGAATTTACACTGGAGGACCAGCAGTTTGATTACATAGTTACACTCACACGTACTAACTGCATAACTTAAAATTTTTTTTCATCGTTAAAAACTGATGTTTTAAAAGCAATTAAGATAGTCACTCTGACAAAAGTACACAAAAAAGTCAGTGAAGGTGCCCACATGACGGACTGGGAGTGTGTGACCTGGAGATCCATGTATGTGCTTAAATTCAAGCTGTGAGAGATGTCCTCTCCATCTCTGTCAGATTTCTGAGCTTAAAGTTAAGCCACATGTGTAGATCTTAACAGCATCAGGGTCTTGCCTCCTTAAAGGACCTTTGTGGTTTGTGTTGCAGCTTCGACATTCTCTGCTGTAGCTTTTGGTGCTTGAATAAGAAGTTTTGTGGCACTAAAAGAAGCAAAGATTTGGAAATGGAGTGTTTGGCACCTGATGAGTGGTAGTGCAGAGTGGGGAAAAAAAACTGGTTCTATTTGGGGATTAAATGTTCCTTTTACCTTTTTTCCCCCCGAAAAGATGTTGGAAATTTTTCAAAAAAACTACCAAACTCAGTCACCAAATAAACAAAATAATATAACAAGTAAAATACAGAAAAACAAAATAAAGGCATAATATACCTCAAGCCACAATATCCACAATTTGAAGCAGTCCCGTGACCTTTTATTGTGTCTTCATTACAATATGCCTCATCAGAAAAGCCTGGAAATTTACCTTGCTAAAAATTACTTCCTTATTGGTATCCTCATGACTCAGGATTTTGTTGGGACTGACATTAAGTCCTGTGGATGAGGCTCTTATTTGGTTTTTGTTTTGTTTTTTTGTTTTTTACAGGTGGTGTTTGACCGCTTAAAAGGCATGGCCCTGGTTCTCTACAATGAGATTGAATATGCACAAGCAGCTGTAAAAGAGACCAAGGGGAGGAAAATCGGTGGGAATAAAATTAAGGTGTGCAGAAGGACGTCCAAAACCCCCCAAACCACCCAACCAAACAGAAACTAACTGTATTTAGGCTTTACCCCTCAAAGGCTGGCATTTGGAAAGGGACACGTGTCTCAGCCATGTTAAAACTCAGCTTATGCAGATGTTAGGGGATCTCAGACCCTTCCTCATCAAGCCTTTTCCAGCTCTGCCGTTTGTTTCACTGAACTTGTCTCTCTGAGCTCCTGCGTGTCGGTGTCTCCGTGTTACTGCCTCATTTACCCAAATCCAAGGCAAATGTTCATTTTTATGTTAGACAAATAGAATGGGAGGAAGTGGGTTCCTCTGGGATGACACACAGCTGCATTTCAGCTGCTCTGTGCTGATGTCCCTGCTGTCTGTGGTGGCTCACATGCCATGGTGGTGGCCTAGAGCAGCCCACAAACTGCTCTTGTTGTGGCAGCTCTTCTCTTCTTTCTGCTTAAAACCCCCAAAGATAATTAAAACTGCTACTCTAAAATCCAGATTTAAAGCACTTGGAGCAATGGTTAATGTTCCCAGGGATGTCCTGGATTTGGGTGACTGTGGTGCTAGCTGTTACAACTGTCCCATGGGTTCCTCTGACTGGGGATGGAAGTTGTCACCCTCTGAGTTACCTTCCATCTCCTTCCTTTTCTCCTGAAGAGTGGGTGATGATTTCCAGCACCATCTCTCCTCTGCTATGTTAACCCATCACCAGGTGCAGCTTCTAAGGGTGGTGTTTACTCACAAGGAGGTTTTATGTGCCATAAAGCCTGTGGTCAGTAAGAAGTTTGCTCTCCCCTGTTTGTGGGTGTTAATACTGAACAACTAGGGAATAAGCAACACCTTTCACTCAGGTGTCTGTGTACTTACACAAGTGTATCAGCTGGTTTTTATTTTTAAAAATTGTATGTTAAAAATATTGTACTTTTTCATATGTGTTGTTAAATACACTCTAATCCTTAACTACTTTGCATCAACCACGCCATTGGCTTCTTGGTGACAGCTGTAAACTTAGATGAGACATTAAGAAGAAGTTCTTCCCTATGAGGGTGGGGAGACACTGGCCCTAGTTTCCCAGAGAGGTGGTGGAAGCCCCATCAAAGGCTGGAAACCTCTGAGCAACCTCATCTAGTGCAGAATGTCCCTGTCACTGCAGGGGGTGGCACTTGGTGGCCTTGGAAGGGCCCTTCCAACTCTGTAATTCTATGATTAATGCTGTCATCCTTGTCTGGAAGATGTCAGCTTTTGTTGCAGGGTTCTGGAGCCTGGACTCTGCCCCTGCTCTTGCCTCTGTGTTTAACCCCAGGCAAACAACTTGGAGCCTAAAACATGAATGCTCCTGACTTGCATCAGCTCTGCACTGAAATTAAAGGGACTCTGTAACACTAATTGCTGTCATAGTGTCAGAGTCATCAGTACAGTGCTAACGAGGTGCATTTCTCCTCTTGGTTTGTGGAGTCGACAGATACTCGTGGTTTTGCCGCCACAGCAGCACACCCCAGCAAGGGGGTGGGCTTTCGGTTCTGTAGAGCTGCAGCCAGATGAGAAAGAAGTTTTTATCCAGGGGGTGCATGGGGATGGTCATGAGAAGCCTTTGACCTTTTTTTTTTGTGTTAAATATTATCATCACTGCTTTCAGTTCTGCTACTGCCTTCAGGCTGCAGCAGACGATGAAATGGAGGCATGATGTTTCTCTCCCTGAACCTGGTTTCCCCTTTATTTTTCAGGTGGACTTTGCAAATCGAGAAAGTCAGTTGGCGTTTTATCATTCCATGGAGAAAACGGGTCAGGATATCCGAGACTTTTATGAAATGCTGGCAGAAAGAAGGCACGTATCAGTATCTTTATTACAATTGTTTGCTTTTCCAGCATCATCTTAAGTGCAATTAAAGTTTCTTCAGGGGTGCCACACAGCTGCAACCTGTCCTGTNAGTCGACAGATACTCGTGGTTTTGCCGCCACAGCAGCACACCCCAGCAAGGGGGTGGGCTTTCGGTTCTGTAGAGCTGCAGCCAGATGAGAAAGAAGTTTTTATCCAGGGGGTGCATGGGGATGGTCATGAGAAGCCTTTGACCTTTTTTTTTTGTGTTAAATATTATCATCACTGCTTTCAGTTCTGCTACTGCCTTCAGGCTGCAGCAGACGATGAAATGGAGGCATGATGTTTCTCTCCCTGAACCTGGTTTCCCCTTTATTTTTCAGGTGGACTTTGCAAATCGAGAAAGTCAGTTGGCGTTTTATCATTCCATGGAGAAAACGGGTCAGGATATCCGAGACTTTTATGAAATGCTGGCAGAAAGAAGGCACGTATCAGTATCTTTATTACAATTGTTTGCTTTTCCAGCATCATCTTAAGTGCAATTAAAGTTTCTTCAGGGGTGCCACACAGCTGCAACCTGTCCTGTTAATGGGACACACGCTCAGGGTGTCCGTCTGCCTGATCTATATATCCAGTATCTGGTGACTGTGATGGGTCACCAGGACATAGTTGTGAGTCATTCATCATTTCTCAGCATCCCAGATAATAGTTTTGTGGTGACGTTTTCCCCTGCTCTCTGAGACTTGCTGGTGTTGCTGAGTGTGCACACAGGCTGATAAACTCCTGCAGAGGGAAATTTGGGTTCTTACCTGTCCCTTTTCAACATTTCATTTCCTTAATAAAATAATAAACGTGATTGAGGCTGCAATTTTATTTATTTTTTTTTCAGCTATTTGCCATAAAAAACGTGTTGTAGTGTCTCTTGTGATTCTTGGCTGTTTTGGGCACACTGAAAGGTTCATGTTTCCTCCTTATGGCAGCATTTTGGGCCTTTTTTTTAGTAAACATCCCTGATGTTATTACTGATCGTTACAGTGAAGGCTGAAAAAGGAAGCATTTTATTTTGTGGGGCTGCATTTTTATTACTTTCCAAGTCTGGTTTAGCTGTGAGTATTCAGCTTTCCCTATGGGTAAACACAGCAGGGCACTGATGGTGCCTGGACTCTGGGAGAATGTCAGTGGATTTTTGCAGCAGGATAGATTGATCTGACATAGATGCGATTAAAAGCAAAGAGGGTTTAGCAATTGGCAATTTGGATTTGCACAATGGCAATAACTGTCTTCCCACTCCTTGCCAGTTGTCATGAGGTTCCTGTGAACAGTCAGTGAAGTGATTGTTTCCTCTCAACTGCCCTAAATTCAGAAAAGTGAAGTGCACCCTCAGGTGTCTTTTAACCCCCAGAGCCAGCTGGGCTTGTCTTCACTGTCAGATAATTCAGTTTTCTGGAACAGTGTGACACCGGGGCACGTGTTAGTCTCATTTTGCCTTTTCTGACATTGTGCTCACGTAGCCATTGCCAGGTACTTGGGAATAATGAATCAGGAGTGATGGAGCAAGTGCTGCACCTCCCTCTCCTCCTCCCAGCTCCAGTCCCTTGCCGTGATCTTCACAAACTGGCCTCTCAGGCCTCTCTCAGATTGGAGCAAGTCAAAATAGAAAACTAAAGGAAACTCCAGAAAAGACAGCAAGAACTGTGATTGTTTTTAAACTTCATTACTGCCTTTCCCAATTTCCCACTTTACTTGCAGAAGGAGAGTTTTGTCTTCCTCTTGTTTCTTTGGTGTTTTTTTTTTCCAACTTGCTCCATTTCATAAAAGGCAGAACTTGTCAGCTTTTAACAGAAACTGAAACAGGGTGTGTGAGACTCTCTAATGGTGGAGGGTTGCTGCCCCTCTGCCAGGGAGGTGTGTGCAGTGCTACAGATGGCTTATTTCTGGCCTTTGGAGATACGGAGATGATGACACTAATTATTGCTTGATTATTTTGCTGAATGCTTCCCATGAATTGACCTCCTCTCACAGCCTGTCTGTGAATGGACAAGGTCAGTGTATCACGTGCAGTGAAAGACCTAATTTTGGAAACAAATGATCACTTACAGGATTTAACTTTTTTAAAGAAGTCTCATTACCACCTGTCTGTGTGGTAATGGAGAGGTTCCAGCCTTGAATGTTGGCTTGAGTCATGTTTCCAGGGCAAGGTTTCAGGTTTGTGGGACAGGGTGGTCTTCACCCTGACAGGTTGTACATGGCTGCATGGGTGCTGTGTAGGTTTTATCATAAATTTAATGCAGTATTTAAATTTGGCCAACCTGAAGCATGAAGGTGGTGAGAAAACATTTGATAGAGCCAAATTAACTGCATACTGTATTTGCTAAGTTATAAATACATTCAATTCACTGCACACCGATTCATTGTTGTTAAATCCTTGTAGGGAGCTGCGTGCAGTCACCTTGATGTGCCTCTAAAGAAAGTCTAATATGGTTCCCCCACATAGCAAAGAATCTGGTCAGTTGAGAAGGAGAACTGAGGTGTTTATTCTCCTCTTTAGCAGGGACGAGCGAAGAGGATCTTACGAATACGCCCCTGATCGTACGTACTATGAGGCTGTTCGCACTCCGGGGACGTATCCTGAGGATCCTCGTCGAGAATACCCAGCTCGAGGCAGAGAGTTCTATGCGGAGTGGGATCCCTACCAAGGAGACTACTACGACCCACGATACTATGATGACCCCCGGGAGTACAGGGATTACAGGGGAGATCCCTATGAGCAGGACATAAGGGAGTACAGTTACAGGCAACGAGAAAGGGAGAGGGAGCGGGAACGGTTTGAATCCGACCGGGACAGAGACCATGAGCGGAGACCCATCGAACGGAGCCAGAGTCCCACACACTCCAGGCGCCCGCAGAGCCCCGGAGCATCTCCCTCACAGTCGGAACGGCTGCAGAGCGATTCGGAGAGGAGAATTTACAGCAGGTCGTCGGATCGCAGCGGCAGCTGCAGCTCCCTGTCCCCTCCACGGTACGACAAGCTGGACAAAGCCCGCTTGGAACGTTATGCAAAGAATGAAAAAACAGAGAAAGAGCGCACTTTTGAGCAAGAAAGAGTGGAGAAGGAGAAACGCTTAGTGAGAAAAGAGAAGCCAGAAAAATTAGAAAAGGAGAAAACTGAGAAGCAAAAACGAAAAGCAAAAATCCACTCACCCAGCTCTCAGTCTTCTGAAACGGATCAAGAGAATGAGAGAGAGCCCAGCCCTGAAAAACTGAAGGGCAATAGTAAACAAAGCAAAGAAAGAGGTGACAAGGAGGGGACAGCTAAAAACCGCCTGGAACTTATGCCCTGTGTGGTGTTGACACGAGTAAAAGAAAAGGAAGGGAAAGTTATTGATCAGCCTGCGTTGGAGAAGCTGAGAGCAAAGCTTGATAACGACACCATAAAATCCCCTCTCCTTGAACAGAAGACACAGAGCTCTCAGGCTGAACAAGCCAAGTCAGAGCAGTCAAAACTGGAGCCTGTCAGAGCCAAGGTACAAAAAGAGAAAGCCCTTGCCAGTCACGTGGAACTAGTGGATAAGGAGGGCAAACTCAAACCCAAAAAGCACTTGAAGACAGAGCAAACTTCTGAGGGGGCCAACACGGTTGATTTAGATAAGTTGGAGGCTCGTAAAAGACGTTTTGCTGATGCAAATTTGAAGCCTGAGCGGCAAAAACTGGAGGTAAAGAGAAGCAGCCAAGAGGAGGAGGAGGCTCGTGTGGCTTTGAAAAAGCAGCTTGATGCAACAACTTCATCGAGAGAAACGACCATGTTAAGGGAAGGAGAATTAGAGAGAAAACCCCTGAGGAAGGAGATGCTCAAAAGGGAATCTAAAAAACTCAAACTGGAAAGGCTTATACCTGTTACTAGTCCCAAAGAAATTCAGGAGACTCTGAACGCTGGTGGGATGGGCACGCGCCCCACGCTGGATCTGCAGGCGAGGCCAGGGGAGGCGGCCGATGAACCAGTGGAAGTTCAGGAGCTCTCATCTAAAAAACCCAACCCAGTAAAACCCCAGCATAAACAGGTACCTCTGCTCGATGAGCAGGGAACAGAGAGAGAGGACACCAGGAAGAATTACCCTGCTCTTCCTGAAGATACACCTGACCATAAACTAGGCCAAGAGAAACCTCAGTCAGCAGATACAGAGGAGAAGATCGGCATCGACATTGACCACACACAAAGCTATAGGAAACAAATGGAGCAGAGCCGCAGGCTGAAGCAGCAGCTGGAAATGGAGATTGCTAAGTCTGAGAAGTTTGGCAGCCCAAAGAAAGATGTGGATGAGTATGAAAGGCGCAGTTTGGTCCACGAGGTGGGAAAACCTCCACAAGATGTCACTGATGACTCTCCACCAAGTAAAAGGAAAAAGACTGACCAGTTTGACTTTGAAATTAGCACTAAAAGAGAAAGAAACTACAGGAGTTCTCGTCAGGTGAGTGAGGACTCAGAAAGGACATCCTGTTCCCCCAGTATCAGACACTTCCCTTTCCATGAAGATGATGACACGCTTGATTCTCCAAGGCTAATGCCCTTAAAGGAAACCAAAGAGTCACCTAAAACAGAAGAGAAGGGTCTTCCATACTCCAACGTGACTGTGAGGGAGGACTCACTGAAATTCAATCCCTATGATTCCAGCAGAAGGGAACAGATGGCAGAAATGGCTAAAATAAAGCTCTCGGTGCTGAGCTCTGAAGAGGACTCGAGTAGGTGGGAAACACAAGTGAAGCAGGAGCCTGGTCGAGTGGATATCAGCTTCCCGAGCAGCATCATCAAACGGGACAGCATCCGCAAGCGATCTGTGCGAGACCTGGAGCCTGGGGAGGTGCCTTCAGACTCGGATGATGACGGTGAAAACAAGCCCCATTCCCCCAAAGCCTCCTCCTTGTTAGAGAGTTCCAGGTTGTCTTTTTTATTAAGGGACAGAGAGGAGAAGTTACGTGAAAGAGAGGAAAGACTGTCGAGTTCCTTAGAAAGAAATAAATTTTACTCTTTCGCCTTGGACAAGACAATCACACCAGACACCAAGGCCTTGCTGGAAAGAGCCAAATCTCTCTCATCATCCAGAGAGGAAAACTGGTCCTTTCTAGACTGGGATTCAAGATTTGCTAGTTTTAGAAACAATAAAGACAAAGAAAAGGTTGACTCGGCTCCGAGACCTATTCCCTCTTGGTATATGAAAAAGAAAAAAATTCGGACCGATTCAGAAGGTGGAAAACTGGATGATAAGAAGGAAGATCACAAAGAGGAGGAGCAAGAGAGACAGGAACTGTTTGCTTCTCGCTTTTTGCACAGCTCCATCTTTGAACAGGACTCCAAACGCCTGCAGCATTTAGAGAGAAAAGACGATGATCTGGACTTCATTTCTGGGAGGCTTTATGGGAGACAGCCCTCCTCCGATGGGACTAACAGCACAGCAGACCTGGTGCAGGAGCCAGTGGTTCTCTTCCACAGCAGATTCATTGAACTGACACGGATGCAGCAGAAAGAAAAGGAGAAAGATCAGAAACCGAAAGAAGTGGAAAAACAGGAAGAAAACAGGCCTAAAACACCAGAAATGGTTCCTGATAGTAAAGAACCAGAACATAAACCTTCCTCAGCTGTGGGTCCCTCCTCAGTTGTTGTCCTGCAACAGGAACCAGCGCCAGTTGCTTCTGAGAAGGTGGCAAATGAGAAGGTGGTGGTGGAAATGGTGGCTGTAAAAGAAGAAAAACCATCTGAGCCTCCTTCTGCAGCAGAGGAGCAGAAGCCATTTCCTGAACTGGCTGCTCCTGTCAAAATTGAACCACCCGAGCAAAGTGAGCTCCCTCCAGTTGTCGAAGCTGGTAAAGAAATCGTTGCTACAACCTTGGTACCAGAGGAAGGTGCTGTGGCAACAGAACATCCTTCATACTTGGATACCAAGCCTCCTACTCCTGGAGCCTCATTTCCTCAAGCAGACATCAGTGCAGATCTAGAACCTGAAGTTGCCCAGTTGGTTCCAGCTCCACCCAAACTGGTTCAGAAGCCCGATGAAGCTGCTGAACCTAAAGAAGAAAATCCTTCACCTTCTGCTAACACTGATGTTGGTGTGAGTCAGAAGTTGGAGGTGGTGGCTGAGGTCCTGCCACCCATTTCTGACAACGATATGGAAGTGGAACCTCCAGTTGTTGTGAAAGACAAAAAGTCCTACAAGAGTAAACGTTCCAAGACTCCTGTGCAGTCGGCTGTGGCTAATGTCACAGAAAAGCCTGTCACGAGGAAGAGTGAAAGAATTGACCGGGAAAAACTCAAAAGGTCAAGCTCTCCTCGTGGGGAGACACAGAAGCTTTCAGAATTGAAAGTGGAAGCGGAGAAGGTCCCAAGGAACGCTGCTAAGTCCCCCAGTTCTGCTGTGGAGCCAGAAAATGTGGAGCCGAGCTTGCCCATAGGCCGGACCAGGCGCCGAAACGTGAGGTCAGTCTATGCTACCACAGGGGACAATGAGGGGCCATCTCCAGTGAAGGATTCTGTGGAGGTCACTAGATCCACCAGGAAGAGAGTAGAAAAGGAACCGCAGGAGATGGTGACGGTTGTTCCTACCACCCCAAGGAGAGGAAGGCCTCCGAAAACCCGGCGTAAGCCAGAGGAAGAGATCTCTCCAATAAAGACAGAAGTGGTACAGCAAGAACCTGAGGAGGCCGAGACTAAAGATGCCCTGGAAGTTCCTAAGCCTGCAGAAGGTTGGAGGTCTCCCAGATCCCAGAAGCTAATACATGGTCACTCATCAGCTGCTACCAGCCAGCAGGGGAAGAAAGGGAAGAATGAAGTGAAAGCTGATACCTTGGCTGAGTCTGAAGATGCTGCTGAAAGAAGCTGTCAGGAATCTGGCATCGGAGACAATGGTAATAAAGCAAAATCCATTGAGAAAGAGCTGGCAGTGAGTGAGCCTAAACGTGATAGGAAAGAAATGGATATGGAGAAAAACCAGCTGGAAATTCCCACAGTTGAGATCACTGAGAAGAAGACAGTGCCAGAAAAGGTTACAAAATCCAAGAGGGGAAGATACAAAAATACCAAAACTGTGGTAGATAAAGCATCTGTGTGTCTCAAAAGTGTAGAAATACGCCTCAATGTCGATGAAGTCAAGGGCGCCTTACGGCCAACCGATGAGGAGATGGAGCCAGTGGTGGTGTCACCAGTCAAAATGAAGAGCCCCTCCAAAGAGGACATCTTGTCACCCCATTTTGCTAAGAATGAGGTGGAAGATTCATTCCAAGAACCAGAAAAAGAGGTAATACGGGAGCACAAGCAGTCCCCTGAAGCTGCCCAGTTGGCAAAACAGATTGAACTGGAACAGGCTGTGGAGAACATCGCAAAACTCACTGAAACTCCTCCCTCAATCGCTGCCTACAAAGAGCCAGCAGCAGACGTGCCCGAAGTACGTCAGGAGGAGGAAGGAGACAAACCTGCACATCAGGCCAGTGAAACGGAGCTGGCGGCAGCCATTGGCTCCATCATCAATGATATTTCTGGGGAGACAGAAACTTTTCCTGCACCCCCAACATATCCTGCTGAATCAGAAGCTGAAATTCCCACAGAACCTTTGGTGTTACCATCACCTCGGGAAGAGATGGAGCCCGAAACCGATCAGGCAGTGAATAATATCCTAGAGACTGAGGCTGCCATGGAGCCCGCAGTGCCACCGGTCCCCAGCTCTGCCCCACCAGCAGTGGAGATGGAGAGCAAGGAGTCTGAAGTCAGCTTCAGCGAATCCTCCAACTCTGCTCAGGAGGCTGAGACCTTGCAGGAGGCTGAAGTTGCTCGGAAGGACAAGGGCCGTCAGAAAACCACACGGCAGAGACGCAAAAGGAGCATGTGCAGAAAGGGTGATGCTGCTGAAGTCAACTCCTTTGAGCTGGAGAGGATGCAGAGCAAGTCACCCCCTGCCAGTGAAGTAAAGACAAAGCCTGAAGAAGCTTCCAAGGAGGAAAAGCAAACTAAAGCCATAGCTCAGGCATCCATGGAGCCAAGCACTTCTGACACCAGCAAGACTGCAGCTGCTGAGGTGGTGGCCCTGCATGAAGCTATGGCTGAGAGCAGCACCTCTCCCAAAGCACCTGCTCCTGCTTCCCTGGACCTGCCGGCCCCACCACTTCCCCTGGAGGAAGGAAGTCAGGGCGCATTTAAGATACGTTCCCCCATGGAGAACACCCCCATCACACCACCCAGTGCCCCTGCTGCAGCCCTTCCTACTGTCCCTTCAGCAGCGGTGACAGCCAAGCTGCCCACCCCAGTGCCCTCCACTATTGTCCCGCTCCACTCTGGTGCTGCCAAGGTGCCAGAGTGGATGGTAAGGCATGAAGAACCCCGTGCCCGTTCCACGCCCCCCCCAGCTCTCCCACCAGACACAAAAGCATCGGATATAGATACGAACTCCAGCACTTTGAGGAAGATACTCATGGAGCCCAAGTACGTCTCATCAGCGAACATAACCTCCACACATGTGACAACAACGCACTCTGAGCCAGTGAGCGCGCCGCGCCTGGAGGAGGCACCTCTCCACCCCGCTGTGGAGGCCATCAAGACAGTCTCAGAGGAGAAGCCTGCAGTTCCTATCACCAATGCCTTGGATCCACCAGTGGCTGAAGCTCCAGTGTTCAGCGAGAAGGAGAAGATCAGTACTGTGATCGCTCCCAAAGCTACATCTGTTATCAGCAGGATGCCCCACAGCGTGGACCTGGAGGAAGCTCCCAGGATCACCTTGGTGAAGCAAGCTCCTCAAACCCAGACCTGTCTCATCAATGCCCCCTCTCCCAAATTTAAGCAGAGGTCAAGCACAAATGATAACAGCAGGTTTCATCCAGGATCGATGTCCATCATTGAAGAGAGGCCTGTAGAGAGTGGATCCAGCCCGGGGCTGCGTGTGAACACCTCGGAAGGTGTTGTCCTTCTGAGTTACTCAGGGCAGAAGACAGAAGGCCCTCAGCGAATTAGTGCCAAGATCAGTCAGATTCCCCCAGCCAGTGCTGTTGACATTGAGTTCCAGCAGTCTGTGTCCAAGTCTCAGATCAAACAAGAACCTCTCACACCGTCTCAGCCAATGCCGAAAGGCTCCCAGACCTCAGCAGGCTACGGGGCTGTTTCTACCCATTCTTCTTTGGTACTGGGAACACAGGCATATAACACATCACCTGTCATCTCCTCCATTAAACAGGAGAAGCCTGACTCATCCCACCTTTCTGTACAGACTCCAGCATCTCAGCCTGGTAAAGTCCTGACTCTCAACACTCCCCCCGTGCTGGTCCACAACCAGATGGTTGTGAACAAAAAACTGTCTGATCCAGCTGCCCTGAAAGTGGAGACCAAGAGTTTGCAGCCTTCCACCCTGAGTCCTGGAGTCAGTCCCCACCACCCTTCCCTCTCTGGCAAAATCCATTCGGAAGCAAACCACATCAGCTCGGGCCCCAGCACCCCCACCGACCGGGCTATTTCCCACTTGGGGGTCACCAAACAGGAGCCACATTCACCACGTACCTGTGGCCACTCAACCTCACCTTTCCCTCGGGCTTGTCATCCAGGCAGCACCGCCTCTCCGTCTCTGTCGAGCAGCACCCCGGTCATGCTGGCACCAGGAATTCCCGTTCCTCAGTACATATCCAGCATGCATCCCGAACAATCTGTTATCATGCCCCCTCACAGCGTAACACAGACTGTGTCCCTGGGCCATCTGTCCCAGGGCGAG
Source organism: Turnix velox (assembly GCA_013400935.1). NCBI lineage: Eukaryota > Metazoa > Chordata > Aves > Charadriiformes > Turnicidae > Turnix > Turnix velox. Next base: position 72,379 of record VZTY01007213.1, read on the forward strand.
GTGAGGATGAATACCCCCCCTCTCTCCAGCATCCCTTACAGCATCCGCCCCGAAGCGCTCCATTCCCCCCGAGCTACTCTGCAGCCCCAGATAGAGATCAAACCCCAGCGGTCCAGCACCCCCCAGCCGGCCCCCATACGGGACATAGTCATGCCTCCTCTCTCCTCGCAACACGCCCCAGAAGAGGAGATGCATTACCACCACACCACCGTCTGCAGGGGGCCGGCCCCGGTGCAGTCTGACGTGCTGGTGATGCAGCCCGATTACCGCATGCACCCCTCCGGCATCCGGCTGGACCAGTACAACGTCCCCCGTGACGTCAGGATGATCATGCACCCTCACATGGCTGCTGTGGGCGAGCACCACTCGGAGACCAGACAATCCCGGACGCCGGAAGGGGCTGTGAAAACTCCCCCCATCAGTAAAACCCCACAGCCTGGAAAAGAGGCTCCCAAATCCTCTGAAGGCAAGGTGGCACACTCTCCTCACAGCGAGACCAGGTTGCTCAGTGTCCCCTCTGGCAGCCAGCTGCCTGGGCTTCCCCTGACACAGCCAGTGGTGGTACCGCATGGGGTACAGATCATGCACCCCGCGGGGAGCACCTTCCACGATTACCGCTCCGTGTACGGAGACATGAGGAATTACCACACAGCAGCACAGCTCGGGCACCCGCAGTTCCCGGGCACATCACCCATTGGGTTGCCCTCCCGGAGCATGACCCCATCTCAGGTGAGAAATAAAACTTCCTTCTTCTTTTTCTGCCTGAAATTTGGAGCCCTTTGAGCTAATGACAGCCCCTGCAAGGCCACAGGAGCTGAGTTGGGCTCTCTGCAATTAGTCTCCAGGCCACCTTGAATTCAAGGCACAAGGGGAACTATTTTTGCTTGGGAAATGGGGTTTGAATACTGCTTAGCATGAGAGGAAGTGACCAAACCCCAGTTTCATAGAATCCTAGAAATAATGTGTTGAGTGGGGAGGGCCCTTCCAAGGCCATCCAGTGCAAACCCCTGCAGTGAGGAGGGACATCCTGCACTAGCTGAGGTTGTTCAAAGCCTAACCCTGTGTGAGGTCTCCCCTGTAGTAGCCTTCTCTTCTTCAGCCTCAACAGCCCCAGCTCTCTCAGCCTGTCCTCACAGCAGAGGAGCTCCAGCCCTCTGATCATCCTTGTGGCATCCTCTGGACCCTCTCCTACAAGTCCATGACCTTGTAGTTTCTCAGCTACTTAAGCCTAAACTGCTCTTATCTGGGATTGCAGCCTATCTACAGGCTTCTAGGTGAGGGGGAAAATGTCAGCCTGAAGGTGGTGTATGGGTCAGTTGTCCTTGCTTGGAGTCACGGCATGGCCAAGAGTAGGCTTAAGATAGGATTAGGGAGATGATGTTTTAGCTCTGGGATGTGAGAAGCTGCTGGGTTGTCTCCAGAGGGGAGGTTGTTCCACGCACCATCACAGCAGAGCAGGAGCTGTGATTTGTTAGACACAGATGCCTCCATCAGTGATTTGATGGTGTCCCAGCAGCCCAGTCCTTAAATGAATGAGTTCTGGCACTACCAAGATCTTACCTTTTCCCTGCTGCCTGCTTCCCAGGGTCTGCAGGAGGGAGAGCACTCACACCCCAGCCAGCCAGGCCGCAGCAAGACTCCTCAGATCCCACAGGATCCCAAGGGCCCACCGGCAGCTGGCACTGAGCAGAGTCACCATCCCACAGTAAACAGGCATGCGGCGTCCATTGACCCTCACATCCACCTTCAGAGGGCACAGGCAGACACAGGCCAGACCTCCTACCCTTCACCTGTTGCCATTTCCATAAAGCAGGAGCTCCCATCTCCACACCAGCCTCAGACGGTTCCTAAGCAATCCATGTTTATCCCCACCACCTCGGGTCCCCTCAGTCGCCCAGAGCCACAGTCAGCGCTCAAACAGGAGCCATCTCCTCACCCCGTGTCCCAGAGACCTGTGGATATGGTTCAGCTTCTGACAGTAAGTATCACCCCAGCATCTACTGGCATCTCTCTGACATCTTCTGGTCGAGCAGCCTCATGCTCTTTGTCCAGGGAGAAAGCTCTGCATTGCTTGTGGCACCAAAGCCTTGTCCTCTCCTGCATCAAGTGCTTCAGATGCAGAAAAGGTGATTGATGGTCTGTCCCTGGCAAGTTTCAGCTGTGTTCACATTTACATGGCGTTTATGAGAGGCTCTGAACTGTTGCCAGTAGCAGCCTGTGCTTCACTCACTGGTGTTTCTCCCAGCCCCCAGGCTCACAGCATCATAGATCCATAGTGAGATGGATTGGAAGGGCCCTTCCAAGGCCACCCAATGCCACCCCCTGCAGTGACAGGGACATCCTGCACTAGACCAGATTTCTCAGAGCCTCAGCAAGCCTGCCCTTGGATGTCTCCAGGAATGGGGCCTCCACCACCTCTCTGGACAGCCTGGACCAATGTTTCTCCACCCTCATGGGGAAGAACTTACTCATGTCTCATCTAACCCTGTCCTGCTCTAGTTTCAAACCACTGCCCCTCATCCTGTGGTCTCCTTGTAACTTTCTCTTCTCTAGGTTCAGGGACTGATGCACCATTTTTAAAGTCAGCAGAGCTGTAAGGTCTTCTTCACAGACAGGAAAGAGTAGTGTTGTATTTAATTTGAAAAAAAAAGGAAAAAACATTGTCCCAAACCTATAGGAGGGAGGTGGTGAGGAAGAGATGCTGATGTGGAGCCAGGGTTGTGTTCAGAGCTGTTTCCTGCTTAACTGTGGGAGCTCTCCTGCTGATTCTCACTTCTCCTGTTTTTAAAGAGCAAAAACCCGCTCCACCTGATGCTGTGTGTGGGATGGGGAGAATGAGAAGTGCTGTGCTGTTGGGATGAAGTGAATTCAGGGGGAGAAGTACCCAACTACTGATTTAGCAGGACATGGCCCAGGCCTGGCATGGCTCACATGAGGGGTGATGAGATGTCACAACCGTACCGAGTCCTTAGATCAGAGGCAAACCAGCAGCTCTGGCCAGAGTTTGTGATGCCTTTTCTCCTTCACCGGCATTAATATTTCTTCTTCCTCTCTCTGCAGAAATACCCCATTGTCTGGCAGGGCCTGCTGGCTCTGAAGAACGACACGGCGGCCGTTCAGCTCCACTTTGTCTCCGGTAACAACGTCCTGGCTCACCGCTCGCTGCCCGCGCCCGAGGGGGGGCCGCCGCTGCGCATCGCTCAGCGCATGCGGCTGGAGGCCTCGCAGCTGGAGGGCGTCGCTCGCAGGATGATGGTGAGGGGCTGGGATGAGGCCAGGAGGGATGTTTGGGCCCATCTGTTCTGAAACCTCAGACCAAAAACCCACCAGTTCTAACAAATTTCAGCTTGTGTGGAGGCATCTGGGGATTCTGATAGTGGCTGTGTGATTCCTTCATCCCAGAGAGTGTGGGGTGTGGATGGTGCCTGGGGAGCAGTAGGAATTGCTCTGCAGGCCTGGAAAAGGGGATGGCAGAGTTGGGAAACATTTGGAGTCGTTGAATCATACCATGTGTTGGGTTGGAAGGGCCCTTCAGAGGCCATCTAATGCAGGTTGCTCAGAGACACAGCTAAGCCTGGCCTTCAGTGTCTTCAGGCTTTCAAGGGTCCTCCACCTCCTCTCTGGGCAACTTGGGCCAGTCTCTCACCACCATCCTGGGCAAGAACTTCTAACTCTTGTCTTATCTAACCCTGCCCTGCTCTAGTTTCAAACCACTGCCCCTTGTCCTGTGTCTCCATGCCCTGGCAAACAGCCCCTCCCCAGTTTTCCTGGAGCCCCTTCAGGCACTGGGAGGCCGCTGAGAGGTCTCCCCTGGTGCAGCCTTCTCTTCTCCAGCTTCAACTGCCCCAGCTCTGCCCCACTGTGCTTGAAGGAGAGGGTCTCCAACCCTAGGATTATCCTTGTGGCCTCCTCTGGCCCCTTTTCAATGGCTCCATGTCCTCCTTGTGCACCCGTCCCTCAACCTAAGAAAAATTCCTGCTGGCCCAAACACCTCCCAGTAAAGCAGGAGGTGGGACTCAGGCACATGTGAAAAATCTCTCCCATCCTTTTCTGGGACAGCCCAGCTGTCAGCATGTCTTGTGTGAGGAGTTCAGGGAGAGGATTTTTCCACCACAGATTTCCAAGAAACATCTGATGGAATTCCTGCCTTTCCCCTGCAGGTGGAGAGTGATTACTGCCTGCTGCTGGCCCTGCCCTGTGGCCGTGACCAGGAGGATGTGGTGAGTCAGACGGAGTCCCTGAAGGCCGCCTTCATCAGCTACCTGCAGGCCAAGCAAGCCGCCGGCATCATCAATGTCCCCAACCCTGGCTCTAACCAGGTACTGACAGCAATAAAACCCTGAAACCAAAACACCCTGAAACCAAACTGTTCCATTGAGACCGGGCCAAGCAGCCACCACCTATTCCTGAGCCTGGTTTTATTCACACAACCTCCCTCCTTTTCTTTCTGTCACCCCTCAGAGCTCACTGATGCAATTCATATTGTCACAGAAGATGAACCACAAGGCCAAAACCCCACCCCAGAACCATGTTTGGTTTGTTTCTGACCCCAGGTCTTGTGCTGAAAATGAACCAAACCCATTTTCCTGCTCTGACTGTGCCTTGCCAGTGGAGTCCTCATTTTTCCCTCATCCAGAATTCCTGGTGTTTTCTTGCAGGTGTATTTGGTATTGGGGATGTGGAGCATTTACTCTAGCATTGCATCAAATTTGATCTGTTCACTGGCTGCAAACAGCCCTGAATGAGCCAGCAGGTTGTGAAGCCACTGTCACTTAAAAGGAATTTTTCTCCTTTTCCCCATGAAACCAGCAGCTCTTTCCTTCCTGTGGAGGAAGGAAGTGTGGAGGAACTTCATAGAGCAATAGAATCATAGAGTTGGAAGGGCCCTTCCAGAGCCATCTAGTGCCACCTTCTGCAGTGACAGGGACCTGCTGCACTAGAGCCTCAGCAAGTATGGCCTTGGATGTCTTCAGGGATGTGGCCTCCACCACGTCTCTGGGCAACCTGGTCCAGTGTCTCTCTACCCTCATGGGGAAGAACTTCCCAAACTTCCCACTGGGGGAACATGAGGCTGCCGGATGCATCTCCACTGTTACCCAAGGGCCAGTTTCATAGAATCATAGAATAGAATCATAGAATAGTTTGGGTTGGAAGGGACCTCAAAGATCATCGAGTACCAACCCCCCTGCCATAGGCAGGGACACCTCCCTGCCTTTAAGCAACAAAAAATTATCTGAATGACGCATTTTTGCGTAGTTTCGCCCAGTTTCTCACTCATCATGTTTCTCTTCCCCCTCACAGCCCGCCTACGTTCTGCAGATCTTCCCACCCTGTGAGTTTTCAGAAAGCCACCTCTCTCGCCTGGCCCCCGACCTGCTGGCCAGCATCTCCAACATCTCCCCACACCTGATGATTGTCATTGCCTCAGTATGAACTTCTTTTCCTGCTTTTGTGGAACTTTTGGGAGTTTTTAGTTGGAATTTTGTTTGGTTTTTCCAAGGCCCTGCAGCAAAAAAAAAAAAAAAACCACAGAAAAAGGAATAAATTAAATAAAAATGATTTAAAAAAGAGAAAGTCCTGAAAGAAGAAGCTGCTGCCAGTCTCCTGCCCTCTGACACCCTGTCTCTGGGAGTGGCGTTGCTCCCATGGATGTTTACATATCGTTCTGGCTGCGGACGGTGGCGGGTCTCTGTGCCTCCTCCTGGGGAAAGAAAAAAAAGACAAAAAGAGACAATGGAGGGCTTATTTTTTTTA
>VZTY01007213.1:78538-91036 GCA_013400935.1 Turnix velox
TCTTATTTTCATACTCAGACTTTGTATCGTCACTCATTTGTAAGTGCGCTTCATTTAAACATCTCCCTGGCAGACGCTTTGGAAGTGTTTTACACTTGTACAAAGACCCTTCCTCGCCCTCCCCCTTTGCCTTCCCCAACACTTATTAATTTATGGAACTGTTTTTTTTTTTCCTCAGCGCAGTTTTGTTTTGTGTGTCCATTGGATTACAAACTTTATTAAAAAATACAAAACACCTCGGAGCAGCTCATCCCTCGGCCACTGGGGGGGTGAGGGGGAGGGAGAGGATTGCCGAAGTCGTGGCTTAAAAAAAAAGAAAGGAAAAAAAAAAAAAGAAAATCTTATTGGTGAACCAGGATCTCTGTGTGTTTTTCCTTGGCTGGTAAAAATGTTTGGGGGGAAACTAAAGTGTTAACTTTTTTCTCGCCTGTCATTGTGATAAACACCAAACACTTGTCAAAAAAAATTTCCCCAAATTTGGGTGTGCAACAGCTTCAAAATAATGAAAGAGCTAAGCTTTGTGGGGTTTTTTTCAGCATTTTTTCTGCCTTGGATGATGGAAGGAAACCAGAGCAGGGCCCAACACCAAAACCCTCAGTTCATCCCCAGTGACAGCAAATGAGTTAAAATCAGTAAGATATTATTAAAAAAAGGAGAAATAGAGTTTTTGGGAGTTTGGAGTTAGAGGAAGACATGTCATGATTTCACTCCCTGCTCCAGGCAGGACAGAGCCTACTTTGTGTGGAAAACAGGACAAAAAGGTGCTGCTGATGGCCCAGAATCAAGGGTCCAGGAAAGTGGGGGGATGGATCCTCCCCCCCATCCCACCGCTGGGCCTGTGGTGCAGCAGGATGGACAGACAGGCAGCTGGGAGTGAAGGGGCTGATCCTGCCCACATCAGGAGGTGAAATTGAAATTGCTTGTTTTTATGGTGGAGCCTTTTCTGGTGGTTTGTGCTAGAGCTGAAGCAGCTTTGGAGGCTCTGTCCTTTTGGCTGGACATGCATCCATCTGGGTAATTGTGTATCTGTCTGTCCCCATCCCCTTCTACCCCAGTGCAATGGAGGGTTCAGGCAGAAATGGCTGGTAGCATGTCTTAACCACACAGATAGGGCTGACTGTCCAACCCTGGCTAGACAGTCCTACAGAAATGTGAATGGATGGACAGCCCTATGGACACAACACATCCACCTGGGCATGCATATGGTGGACCCTCAGCTGGAAGCATGGCCAAACAGACAGACATGCAGGTACAGCCACAGACTCTCCTTCCATTCATCCTGCCCTGCTCTGTCCACCTGGAGCCAGGGTCAAGGCCACTCAAGCAGTGCTTCAGACATATGGCCAAGATGTGATCAGATGGATGTGCTGCTGGGAGAGTTCAAGGAGCCCTGGAAGTGAGGGGGGGGCAGGGACCAAGAGGTGAAATTGCTGGTTTTTTTCCAGCTCAGGGCCTTTTGGTGCATTCATCCTGGAGGGTTGGGGCCAGGTATGGGGTTGTCCATCTGTCTGCACCAGCAGCTGCCTGTGTGCATGGCCAGTCACCACCTCTGCTCCTATCCCTGTCCTCTCTCTCTCTCTGTCCGTGTGTCTGTCAGCATCCCCCCGCAGGACACTGAAGGAGGTTTCAGGGCTGAGCCTGGCTCCACACACAGACACAGACAGGCCACACACCGTGGGTGGGGGGTGCAAAGGGTCTGGCCCCAAGGAGTAGAGGCCCATGTCCATCCTCCAGCACAGGCAACGGGCAGCAGTTGAGGAAGGCAGGGGGAAAGCATCAGGGGAAAGCATCACCCCAACTCGAGGACCCCCGCAGGAGGGCAGGTGTTGTGCCTCTTGTCCTGCTCTAAGTGGCGTGCCTGGGGGTCTCTCATCCGCTCCACTGGATGCCACGGGGGACACAGAGCTCCAGTACTGAGGGAGCTGAGATGGAGCTGCCACAACCATCCCCCTCGAAGCCCTCCCAGCACTTGGGTGAGGTGAGGGACAGACAGAAACTTGGCCCCCGACTCTGGAACCTCCCCAGAGCCCTGTAGGGGCAGGATATCACTGTGCAAACAGCCTCCCTCCAACTCCATCTTGGGCTAAGAGGCAACAGAAATTTTTTGTCCTTTTTTAAACCTAAAACAGGCTCTGCACTTAACCTCGGGGGGGAAAAGTCTCCCCTCTTTTCAAAACCCCATTGAGCTGTTTTCTCACCTTTATCAACTCAGTTATCCCCATTTTCAATCAATTGGCCCATCAGTAGCGATTAAATGCGTATTTCAGTGATGGTCTCCCAGCTCAGCAGAACTGAGGGGGCTCCCCCCCAACCCTCACCGTCAGTGTCACCCCCTCCACCTTGCCCCGGCACCAGCGGTTAGAAAATATTGCAATTTATTCCATCTCTCTGCTTCCAGAAATACACTTTTTACACCATTTTTCCAAGCAGCTCTTTTAAATAAAGGCGAGGAGGTGGGGGAGGAAAGGGGGCCCGTTACTCGGGGGGAGGATTCCCTTCCCCAGCTGTGGGTGGGGGCGGAGGCAGGGGGACAGGGACAGTGGCGGCGGCAGAGGGCTCCGGAGGGGGCCCGTCGCGGGGGCGGAAGAACAGCTCCCCCCCGGGCATGACCTGCTCTGGCTGCCAGGAGGCTCCGTAGGGCTGGTAAAAGTCCGTGTCGGCCTGGAACATGACGAGGGCCTGAGCCGTGTGGATGCGCACGTGCTGCGCCAGGCTGCTGGCGTCCAGGAACTTCTCCCCGCAGGAATCGCAGGCATAGAGGATCTGGGTGTTGGGGTCTGACAGAAGGAAAAAAAAGGGTGGTGGGGTGGATAATGATGAGAAGGGAACCCAGGCCCTGGTCCTGTCCCCCTTCTACCCAGCCCCTTTTTCTCACCGGCTTCTTGCACTTGTTTCACCGCTTTGGTGATCTCGGCTTTAAGGGCTTCTGTCTCGTCAGCCGTCACCGCCGCCGCCACCGGCACCACTGCAGGGGGAGAGGGGAGGGGGACAAGATGGAAGGGGAGTTGGTGGTGGGGGCGAGGAGATGGGGAAGGAGGACCATCAAGGGTGGAGAGCGGGATGCTGGGTGCTGGGTTTTGCCCCATCGGTGCTCCAGGCAAGGGTGCAGCAGCCCAGAGACAAAGCTCCCAGGGTCTTTGGGAAAGCTCTGAGACTCAAAGGCAGCATCTCATGGGTGGATGTCCCTTCTGAGACAGCTATGGAACATCCCGGGTACACATCACAGATAAAGGTCAGGTCCCTTCTCAGACAGCTTTGAGACCTCCAGGCTGCAGCCCATGGATAAAGGTCCCTTTAGGGATGGTTCTTGGGACCCCCAAACCACACTCTGTGGGCAAGTCCCTTCAGGGACAGAGTTCTGGGACCTCCGTGCAATACTTTGTGGGTAACTGTCCCATTTGGAGTGGCTCTTGGGTGCCCTGAGCTGCATCCCCATGGACAAACTTCCCTTTTTTGCTCCCAGGACACGCCCGCCCCTGTCAAACTCACCAGTGAGCTGGGTGACAGCAGTGGCAGCCAGCGCCTCAGTGGCCAGTGTCACCATGTCATCAGAAGCCACAGTGACAATATTGACCTCATCACCTTCCTCTGGCTCAAGGATTTTGATGCCAGCCTTGCCCTGGTGAACTGTCTTCACGTGGGAGCGCAGGTTGTCCACACGGTTGAAGCCACGGCCACACTTGTCACACAGGAATGGCTTCTCCCCTGGTGGAGGTGAGAGATGAGAAATTAGAAGGGGCTCTGGGGGGCTTGAAGTGGATGGATGTAGATATGGAAGGTAGTTAAATATTTGAGGGGGTGGAGGAAGGATGTGAGGAGTAGTTGAAGGGTTTGGAAGTGAGTGGATGAAGGGTTTGGGGGTACTGTGACGCTACCCACCAGTGTGGATGATGATGTGCTTGGAGAGGTCACCCACGTTGACAAAGGCTTTGTTGCAGACAGTGCACTTGTGAGGGCGGATGTTGTCATGGTGGCGGATGTGGTTGGCCAGTTGGCTGGACTGCACAAATCTTGGTTGGGGCACACACACACAATTATCACCACCCCATCCCTGTCCCCGAATGGTGATGCTCTGGCACCTCCATTCATCCTCCATTCTCAGGAGCTGGAATGACTCCCAGACATGGAGGGGAAGTGGTGGTACTCCACCAAAAACTGGAGGTGCTCCCCTTAAAACATAGGATCCCCCACCTCTTGCCACAGCGCTCGCAGACGTAGGGTTTCTCTCCTGTGTGCTGGCGCACATGAGCAATGAGGGAGCTGGCTTGGGTGAAGGCTTTCCCACAGATCAAGCACTGGCATGGCTTTTCTCCTGGCAAGGTGGAATAAACGCAAGGGGATGAGGAGCAGGAGGGTCCCTCTCAAATCCTTCCCTGAGGGATGAGAAGGTTGGTAGAGATGTGTCTCTTACCGGTGTGGATGCGGACGTGGCGCTGCAGAGCCCCGGGGTCGGCAAACTGCCGCTGGCAGTGGACACAGACGTAGGGTTTCTCCCCGCTGTGGATGCGGAGGTGGCGTTTGAGGTTGCCTGAGAGCAGAGGTGAGGGATTAGATATGGCGCAGAGACACCTTCCCTGCCTCCTTCTCAGCATCCCAGGAGCTCCTTCAGGAAAGTCCACCACTATTTATACAGTGAGGACTTCACTGGAGCAGGGTCCCTGAGACCAAGGATAAGGTGGCGATGGGAACAATCAGAAGCAGCATCCCATATTTAAGGGGTGGAGAGATTCCATCACACTCATCCAGAGCTCTACAGTTCTGCAGAGGTTTGAGGCAATGGGAGGAGGTGCCTCCACCTCCAAAAACTGGACCAAGGCCTCTGCTGGGAGTAACCCCAGAATGTAATTTTATGGGAGGCACTACCCAAGTCTGCAAAGGAGGAGAAATTTATACACCACAACTGTGGCACCATATTTTCCCTGTGCTTAAACCATAGAATCATATTGTTGGAAGAGCCCTTCCAAGCCTATCTAGTCCAACCTCCCACAGTGACAAGGACATCCTGCACTAGATCAGGTCACTCAGAGCCTCAGTAAGCCTGGTCTTGATGGAGCCTCCACCTCCTCTCTGGGCAACCTGTTCCAGTGTCTTGCCCACCTTCCTGGGCAAGAACTTCTTCCTCCTGTCTCATCTAACCCTGACCTGCTCTAGTTTCAAACCACTGCCCCTTGTCCTGTGGCTCCATGGCCTTCCCCAGCTTTCCTGTAGCCCCTTCAGGTATTTGGAGGCCACTACGAGGTCTCTCCTCTGGTGTCCAGGATGAAATCCTTTCTCCAGCTCTGATCCCTGCCATGGAAAGGTCCTCCCCCCATCCCAGCCAACCAAATCTCCATCACTCGAATCTCACCACCCACCAGCCCTGGGCTACCTGAAGTGGTGAACTGCTTGCCACACTCCCGACACTTCAAGGGTCCATCTGCAATGTGAATCTTCAAGTGAGCCTTCAAGTTCCCCACCTGGGGACAGACAGAAGTGATATCAAGATTCCCCTCCCAAAATTACTCCCCATTTTGCCCCAGAAAGAGGTTTGGCTCTAATCCCCCCGAGACTCACCTGGTTGAATTTCTTGTCACAGTGGGGACACTTGTGCTCCTTGTCGGTGTCATGGGTCTCCAGGTGCCGCATTTTGGAGGTGGGGTCGGAGAAGGAACGCCCGCAGTAGTCACACTGGTAGGGTTTCTCCCCGCTGTGGACCAGCTGGTGGCGCTTGAGGTTGCCAGAGGTGGTGAAGAGCTTGCCACAGTCGTCACAGCGGTACTTGGCCTCCCCCGTGTGCCGTTTCTTGTGGAGGTTGAGGAGGCTGATCAGGCGGTAGCTCTTCCCACACTCCTCACAGCCGTAGGGCTTCAGTGGGCTGTGGGAGAGATGGGGTTGTCACACGGGGGGGTGAGAAGCAGCCCAGCTCTCACCACCTTGATTCCCACCCCACCAACCTGATCTGAACTCCTCCACCTTCATCCCAGCTCCACCACCCTCATCCCAGCTTCATGCCCCAATCTGAGCTCCACCATCATCATTCTGACTCCCTGGACCTTGATCAAAGACCCAACCTCCCAGTCCCAGCTCCACCACCCAAATGCCAGCCACATCCATCCAGATTCCACAGGATGTCCAGAACCAACACAAAAGGAAAGGGATAGACACAGAAAGATAAATCTTCTCTCCAACTACCCCACCAGGCTGAAGGATCTCACAAGGATTAGATCTTTTGCAGGAAAAGCCATGTTTTTTGGCCTCTGATGGTGTCTTTTCACCGTTGGCACTATCCAAACAAGTGGCTGGGAGTTTCCATGCAAGTGGCAGAGTGGCACAGGCTGTGGAACTTGCCTCAACATCCCCAGGCATTGGCAGAAGCCTCTATGCCCCAGCTCAGCCTGGTGGCACCTCTGGGTTCCTGGTGTCATCATTACCTGTGTGTCTTCTCATGGGCCTTGCAAGCAGCTGGGTCGGAGAAGGCTTTGTTACACTCCCTGCAGGAGAAGGGCTTCTCCCCAGTGTGGATCCGGATGTGTCGCTTGAAGTTCCCAGTATGGGTGAACTCCTTCCCGCAGTCCTAGGGATGGAGAGGGACAGGCACAGGCTTGGCTGGTAACAGAGTCCCTCAGGGACCAGAGACCTCGCTGGGGACTGTGGGTGGCCTCACCTCACACTTGTGTGTGACAGAGCCATAGGCTTTTGACTCAGTTCTGTCGCTGTAAGTGCCTGAGCGCAGCAGACGGGTCTCCCCTGAGTTCTCCTGCCCAGAGTCGGTGCTTCCTGACTCATTGTCTTCAGCATTTTCTCCATTTTCTAAACGGGGCTGCTGCTCTTCTTCAGGGATTTTAGTCTCCTCTTCATCCTCTGCCATCATCTCCCCCTCTTCCTCCTTCCCTTTCACCTCTGCTTCTGCCAGAATACAAGGATGCTGGAGTTAGGAAATGTATGTGAATTTTGTGTCTCTGGTGCTGCTCCCTAACTCTAAACTCAAGTTTAAGGCAACAGAGATTAGAGCTGCCCTACTGTGCTCAGGGAAATCTCAGTACTTCATCACATGGCAGATATACAGACATCAGCCTGGGCTGAATTTGGATTTACAGGTTATTATCCTTAAAATCCAAAAGGCTGGGCACAGAGAGGAGTGTCTCCCTTTGAAAAGAGCCTCCATGGGCTCTGCAACTCGTAGGACATGCCTAGCAGAACACAGACTAACAAAAATAACTGCAGTTCCATGTGCAATTAATCGCTCAAAATTAATTGCACTTTCATGTGCAATTAATTGATCCAGTTGATTCCCTGCAATTAAAAGGGTTCTATCCTTGCCCTGCTGAAGGGAAGGGGACGACCCGAAGTCCCTGCCACCCCCTTGCTCAACAACGTACCTCCTGCCTCAACACCTGCAGAGACACTCTCCCTGGCTGTGGGGCTGCTGCTGCCCACCGAGCTCTCCACCTGCTGCGAGTGGATGGAGAAGTCGACGTTGGGGCTCTCCTGGGCAGCACCATCTGCTCCTGCAAATAACAGTGTCCCAGACACAGTGGGGGGGACATCAGGTTCCATGCAGCAAAGCCCAGCAGCAGGACAGGGTGTCTTGGGAGGGTGACAATGGAATTCTGGGTGTCACCTGCTGGCGCCTCACCTGCTTGCCCACCCAGCTGCTCAGGCTGTGCTGCTGCAGCCACCAGTGTCTCTTCCTTCCCCTCTGCACTGGGAGGAACTGGTTTTGTTCTGTCAAAGTCACCCAGCACTTCTGCAGTTGGCCTCTTGTCCTCAAGAGTTGCCTTGTCAGTCCCTGTGAGGGATGAAACAAAGACTCGTGCTTTTGCTAATGCAGCCATTAGGATTCCCAAAGCCCGAAAAGACCCGAGGATGTATCAGTTCTTCAACTACTGGTGCCACACAAGGGGGTAAAAACCTCATCCAGATGCCCATGCACATCAGGACTCGAGAAGCAGTGGTGGCTGCTTCACAGGGAGATTCTCAGGCTCCCAGGGTGAGGGGAAGTGAGGAGGGGACGTACCCATCTCAGCTGGGAGCTGCTGGCTCTCAGCAGGGCTTTCTGCCACCACGGTGAGGGACTTGAGAGCATTACAAGCACTGACAATCTCCTGCATCTGGAGGAATCCTGCCACGGCCAGCACATCTTCCACATTGTCAGGGTTCAGGCTCAGCTTCGCCGTGTACATGAACTCCAAAACCTGGCGCAGGCCTATACAGGAGGTTATGCAACAAAAAAACAAGTTCTTATCTCTCAGCCACCCAATTCTGCAAAGCCTAAAGTGCACAAATTAACAAGCTGAGGAGCCTCCCTCAAACCCTGAGCACCACAATGCTGCATTTAAGCAGCTCAGGGAGATATGGGTCAGCTTTCTGCCTACCTGCTGCGTTGCTGATGTCCAGGTGCACCACATCCTTCTGGTCGACAAATAGCATCCTGAAATACTCACTGCAGGCTGCCAGCACAGCTTTGTGGGCCTTGAAGTCAATGCCATCCACCACGAAGGTGCAGTCACAGAGCAAACCCAGCTGCCGCTGCTGGTTGAGCTGTTCCAGGACTTGTTTGCTGTGCTGGGAGAAATCCATGGCTGTGGGGAGAAAAACAAACCCCAGCAGGGGGTGAGAAGGGTGCTGAAACCCAAATGACACATCAGAAAGGGCCAAAAAGCAAGACAGATCACAAAGCCAGGGATCAAACACAACCCCACCACCTTGTCATTTAAAAACCATGGTCCAAGAAGTCTAATTTCAGTTCCTTGCTACATCACTCTGCCTCCCACACTAAATTGAACCCCAAAACCTCTCCTCTAACATGTACAACACCAGCTGGGATTGCAGAGACAGTAATTTGAACAGTCGATATATTTTTCTGCCATCTTAAAAGCATTTGAGATGCATTTACTGCTCTTCACCCAGCCCAACCTGACAGCAAGAACCCTCCTGCCTCTGCACATATGTCCCTTTGGTGAGCAGGCAGTGCCACAGAAAGCATTCAATGAAATCATCACGCTCCTGTTCAACTTAGGTACTTGCATTGTGATACTGAGGGATTTTAAAATTCTTTTACAGTACGTTTCAGGGGAGTTCTCCCTGCTCAAAGCAGGCCTTTGGCTGACGAATGCTGCAAAGTCCAAGAAACACTGCAAAAGCACCAAGGAGGTGCTCATCAGCAAAAGCTGATGGGCACCATGAGCTCAATCTGCTGTCACATGGTGGGTTTTCTCCTCGACTGGGCATAAGGTAGAGAATTAAGTGTTTACACTTGGCTTCATTTTCCAAAAAAAAACATTCCTCCATGGGCTTTAATCCTCGAGCAAGGGAGGAGGAAAAATCAAACGGGGATTTGTCATTTGTCCAATCCACCAGGTCAGGAAGCCCCTAAAGCTCCAACTGTCAGCAGAGGCAAGGCATTACTCAGGCAAAGTCTTGATGCAAAGACAACGCTTAGTGCCTCTCTGCAAATTTCCAGCTTGCTTTTCCACTTTACCAGCTCTTAACAAGAGGATAGGGAGTATCAAGTCATGGAAAGGCAACAAGTGTGGATCCAGCAAACCAGGCAGCTGGCTGGAAAACTTCCTTGAGATCCACCAGAGCGTAAGCAGGGATGCAGAGCAGGCAGAGGGAGTCTCCTCCTGTCTGCTGCAGGTGCCAGCAGCTCTTCTCCCTGACACATCTTCCTCCCAAGGATCCACCTGGCTTCTGAAATAATTCCTGGTGGGGCCAGGAAGCCCAGACAACTCCAACAGCATGAGATCACGCACAGGGAGAGAACGTTTCACTCACAAAAAGCTGTTTCTCTTCAAGATTAACTCACCGCCATGACTTTCCCCACGCTCTCCAAAACAAAGTACTTTTTAATCAAACACCCACAGTCTGTCCCAAAATACATTCCTTGAGAGCCAGAAAAATCAGCATTTGTATCATAACCTGTCTCACTCCCCACATATGTGTGACCCTTGCAGAGGAAACTCCAGAAAAAAGGGGGAGGATTTTCTCAGCAGGACAAGCACACTGCCTTTCTTGATTGGAAAGCCCTCAGCAGCAGGGCTGAGAAATTATGAAATTCTGATGCACTAAAAGGCTATTTTTGGTAATTTGTGGGAGGCACTTTGCATCTGAATGATGATTTTAATGATCACCAATAGAACTGATCTCAGTTCTGTGCTCAAGCTTTGTGAAGAAAGTAAAATCCCAAGAAATTCAAAAACTCCCGGGGAAACTCCATCTTTTTCCTACAGACTCTTACATAACAGCACATTAGGGCGTGGTGGGAGCACATTGGGACGAGCTGTGTCTTTGAGTTGCTGACACCCACAGCACTCAACAGCTGACATCCCCCTGTACACTAAAATCCCTGACTCCAAGCTTCAAAAATACCAAATATTTGGATCAAAAAATCCCACAGTGCACTCAAAACACCATCCTGGTTCCTTGCCACCACTTAAGCAGGGTTAGCTCAGGGCCCCATGGAATGCAACGTGCTGAAACAGAGATGGATTTGGAAGGGCAAATGTCAAATGAGGGACCGATCCCTCATTAATGCAAACCCATGGCTGTGGCCTATTTAAGACAGCAGCACTGCCTGAGGCTGCTTGTCACAGCTCTTCCTCTGAAAAACAAAGATAAGGTGGGACAGGTGCCCGGCCTCACCCCTGCGCTGCAAGGAGTGGAGATATCCTGTGGACTGAGGCTGGGAGTAAGATGTTTGTGGCTCTCCTCCACAGTGTTCCCCCTTCCCAGTGCTAAAGTCAGTCTCTAGGTGGCCATCCTGGGAGACACAAGACAAGAAACTACATTTAAAAACCCAAAACCAAAAGCACCAAGGTCCAACACCGCCAAACCAGGACAGGGTACATCCTGATTTCAACTAGTCAGAGGCAAATGGGCACTGTTCTCCCTCCTGACAGGGCTGTAAGGTCTCTCATTACAAGATTAATCACAAAAAAGTTTTGTTATGAGAACACCCACAGCTGCTGCACGCACTCAAAGATAAATAGAGGCCCAGGAAGCTTCCCACACCAGCTCCGTTAAGCTCTCTTGCCTTATTAATGACATTAATCTCTCCCTAAATGTGCCATACGAGCCTTTATCTACTAAAAACCCCCCAAAGCTTCAATAAACAGGAAAAAAAGGTGGTTTAAACACTGTCTTCCAACATTATCACCACCCAGCTGTCCCATTCTTATGCCAAGAAGATAAAAAGCAAGAGAGAGTTTACTTTCTACCTACCGTCATCTCCCTTGCTGTGTGTTAGCTCCCCTAACCCTTCCAGTCTCTGTGAACTGGAGTCCGTCCCCATTTCCAACAGATAATTCTGTAACATTTCAAGTTAAAAAAATAAAGTTAAGACCTGATTTGGCCACAGCATTTAAGGTACAGATGTGTTTATAACACAAAGAGGGAAAAGCTCTGGAGTCGGTGGTCGGCAGCGAAACCAAAAGGCAAATGTTCAGCCGTAAGGAGGTGGCAAAGTAACCATGTGTGATGACAGGCCGGGGAAAATGTGGTGGAAAGGAACTAAAAGGATCACTCTTCAGCAAACAGAAAACACACAGACCCCTTGGCTTAGTTTCTGGGCCATGGATACATGGGTGCAGCTCCCGAGGTGGCCATGAGGGCAGGGCTGCCTGCAGGCAACTGGAGACTGGGCTGTGGCAGGCAGGGAGCCAGCAGGGTGTGAGACACCAACTCCCTGTTACCATCACCCGGATGAGGAACTGTGTAACCTCTGTCTTGTTGCAAAGGTCCCATCTTTGGCGACGCTGCCCAGACCCTGAAATTTCAGCCTCAGTTTCCGGAGCAGAAAAGTAATCAAGGAAACACGAAATGCATCACACGTCCTCAGAAAGCAACGCCCACAACCAGCACGGGCTGTCAGCCTGGCAGAAAAATCTTTTTTTTTTCTTTGAGTTGCTGCAGGATGCTTAGAAGTTTTCTCTGCTCCGCTGTCAGTGCTGTCTCTGACAAGAAGCTCCTGTGTTGCCGGGGAGCCAGTCTCACAGGGTCCCAGCCGTCAGCGCCGTCTCACCCTCAGCGGCCTCCCTGTGTCCTAAGGGGCTGGCATCTCCCCTACGTGCAGGGGAACAGGGCTTGCATTTGGCTGCCCCCCCAACCTAACTACCCCACATCTCAGTGGGGGCGGAAGGAGCTCAGTAAAGGGCAGTCCCCCTCCCCACAGCCCGCAGCCTCGGCTCAAGGCCCGGCGCGGCCCTGGGGGTGAGGGGACACACAGGGTGAAGAAGCAAATACAGGGAGAAAGAGCTGCCACAGCACCCTCCCGAAGAGTTAAAGGGATGCAGGAACACCCAAGCAGCCACTCGTTAAAAAAACACTGGGTGTGCCAAACCGAGGTGGCCCCGAAACCGGCTCCTTTTCATGTCAAGCATCTAGCTAGGCTGCAGCCCCCTTCCCCTCCCAGCCCCGCGTCTCCCCAAGCCCAGCCCCAGGGCCTCCATTGGCCTTCATTGGCCTCCCATAGCCTCCCCGCCCCCCCCCCCCCCCCCCCCCCCCCCCCCCCCCCCCCCC
>VZTY01007213.1:91113-108197 GCA_013400935.1 Turnix velox
GTGGCTGCGCACGCGCAACACGGACAAAGGGGCGTGGCTGTGTGCGTCAGGGTCACGTGATCGCTCCTGCCGCCCGCAGCGCCGCCATGACAGCAGGGGGCTGGCGGGGGAGTGTTGTAAGGGGTCGGTGTGCTTTGGGGCTGGCCCTGCGGCACCCTGAGGGGCGGTGAGGTCTGTCCTGTCTTGTTGCGTGCTCTGAGCTTCTCTTCCTCCCGTGAGGTTGCTCGCGCCTCCAGGCCTAGGCGGTGGGTCGTCGCCATGATGGCGGCCCGTCGTCTCCACAGGGAGCAGACCCCGCGCTGTGGCCGCAGGAGCTCAGCCCGGGCCGAAAGCTGTAGGTGTTGCCCAGGCAAAACCCCCTCTGGCGAGTGTGCCACGGTGGTATGAGGTGCACCGCCTGGCTTTGAAGAAGGCCCTTTACTGGAGTGTGCTGCCAGGTGCCAGTCAGTTTGGGCGAGTGAAGGTGAAATATTCTTGTTCCTATTTACCTGTGGCTGCATTTGGCTGCCCAAAATGGTGGCTTTGTTCCGTGCTGAGGCTCTGAGCTGACCCTCTGCTTGGTCGGAAATCTGCAAATCTACACAATCCCTGTACAAAGACCATCCGGCTTTGGGGAGAAAGCGAGGGGTTTGTTCCTTTTCACTCCGAGCTGATGGCTGAGGGCCACCTGAGCTCAGCCTGTCCCCAGCAGATGGCGATCTGGCACCGCCGCAGCTGCTCTCTGCCTCCGGGGGGGCATTTCGGGACAGCAGAAACCTCCAATTCCAGGAGATCAACCACAGCGCGTTGCTACTACTCTTCACCTCCACAGCCCCCATTTATTCATCTCTGCTGGAGGCTTTTCTAGTGATAAAGAGCTTTTTTACTGATTTAAACTTTTTTTCCTTGCAGCATCTTGAGGTAGGGAGTCTCATCAGTGATGGCCGTAGGCAAACCACCCCAGGAGATGGTGGGAGAGCCACGTGTTTCTGCATGTCCCTGACGCCGCAGGTGTGTTAATGCAAGTCACGAATCATTAGGGGACAAGCAGGGACAGGTTGACCTCGAAGCTTGTGCAGCACCATGTGCCTGGCAGCGTGTTGTCGCTATAAACAGCTGCTTGCTGCCACCGGGGGCATCTCACTGCTGTTTGCACACAGAGGGAGATGGAGACAAGCCCTCGTGTCTGGGATCTGGAGGAGTGTTTGGCTCCCAGTAGAAGCCCCGAGGTTTGGCAGCTGAACTGGGATCATTGTCCTGGCTTGTGCTGCTGCCCAGGGCTTCCCTGAGGGTGATGGGTGCTGGTGGGCCAGGGGAGGAGGAGGAGGATTTGGTGACCTTCCAGGTGGGCCAGCAGCCGAGCAGCTGAGGGAATAGCTCAGAAATAGAGCATTGGGAAGAAATGAGTCACCTCAGGCTGGAAATAAACGGGGCCATGGGCACTGGAGCAGAGCTGGGACAGCTCCTCACCGTGTGTTTTATCAGGAAGGAGGAACAGCCCATGGTACTCTTTACTGAGATGTATCTTGGGGCTAAACCTGCAGCTCTTTCAGTGGAAAAGCATCAAGAAAAAATGGAGGAAGCGTTGGGCGTTCTCAATAATTTATCCCAAGCTGTATATACAGAAACAAGTCTGGCAGAGGGTCAGGGAAGGGAACCTCACTCTCAGCAGGGTTCTTGGCACCTTGGATCTTCCCCATCAACCCTCACCCGTTACAAATCACCAGAGCTGGGACAACCCCTCTGGAATTTCTCTGGTGTGTGATGGAATGCAGCTCTCCCTCAGCACGGGGCTGACTCTGAAGAGGAGCATTCCCATCCCATACCCTCACATCCCACCTCTGTCCCAAATAATCACCCAAATAATTAATGAGGAAAGGGGGGGGGAGAAAAGGGACTCCCCTGGCCTCTCAGATCTTGATCTCAGTCCGGAAGGTCTGCTGGACGTGCTCAGTGTGCTTGGTGGGCTGACGCTGAGCCCGGATGGTCAACGTGCCATCATCCCCCAGCGAGGATGACACTGACGTGGGGTCCACATCCTCAGGCAGCTGGCACTTGTGGGTGAATGTGTTCATGACGGTGCCATCTGCTGCCAGCTGGGGAAAAAAAGGGTGAAAAAGAGCAATTTTAAGGTGTGGGCAGGGTTGGTTGTTCCCTGCCCATGGGTGAGGCTGGCGGTTGTGCCTTGTATGTAGTGATAATATTTATCTTTCCAAGGGGACAGGTGGGACGTGGGTGGCATCAGTGGGGGAACAAAGGTGCTTTTTTTTTGGTTCCCACCCCCTGGGAGAAAGAATTAGTTTGTTGGGTCTTGTAAGCTTCACCCCTGTAACACGGGATGAAAAGCTGAAGAAATGGGGAATGAAATCCTTCTGGGGTTACAGCTGAGGTCATTAAGAAGCTGAAGGGAGTTGGGGGGGTGGGTGTCCTCTGGGTGAGGATTCTGGGGGGGAGCAGAGAGAGGAAGGAGCACCTACCTTCTCGGCATGCACCTCAATCTGGTTGTTGGAGGTGGTGACAATGATGTCCTCAGGGGCGAAGTCACAGACGTCCACCGTGAACTGATAGGTGTTGCCCAGGGTCTTCACCTTGCCCGTGTTGCCAGGCCGAGCTGCTGGGGAGAGTGAGGGGTCACAGCCACCCTCAAACACTTCTGCCACCACCCTGACTCTTTCTCAGACCCTCCAGGACAGGAATGTGCTGGAGGAAGGGGGAAGGATGAGGAAAGAGAAGGCCTCCCAGCCCTAAAAATGGGGTGAACCTGCCCCCAGAAACTCACCTGGGAACCCCAGGCTCTCGCCATGGGGATGGACAAAGCTCCCAAAAAGGTCCATGGTGTGGCTGGTGCAAGATCAGAAAGCAGACACGGATTTCCCTTTCATCCACCACTTCCCTCCTCACCTCCGACCCCCAGCTCCCCCTGGGGAGGAAGGGCAGAGCCTCCTTCCTTGTCTTCCTCCTCTCTGCTGAGGTGAAGCAGGGCCTGTTATTTCGGAGGGGGGGTGGCTTGACGAGCTTTTTAAAGCCTTGTTAAGGCTCCCGGCCGCCTGCCAGCCTTCTGGTAAAACGGGCTAAATTTAGGTCTTGCGCCGGAGACGGTGGAAATTTTTCCCCTCTCCGCCCTCTTCCTCCCCCCCCACCACTGCCATGGAATGCGATGCCGGGATTCCTGCCTATTATTGAGGAATAATAAGGGGAATTAATGAAATAACATATTAAATACTCCCTGCCCTGGGTTGCATCTGAGGATTGGGAATTTGGAGGTAGCCGGGGGGAGGGGGGTAAAACCCGGCTGGCTCCAGCCTGAGCGGGTCTGTTGGCTTCCTCAAGGTCGTTTTTAATGAACTGGTTTGTAAACTCAGTCCGACAGCAGAGGCTGAGGCAGGAGGACACTGCGGGGGTGCTGAAAAGAAAGTGGGAGTCCTGTCCCCTGAAACATCCCTGGGATGGAGCACCCCATCCCCAGGGGACTGCAGGAGGAGGAGAGGGTGCTGGTGTCGGAGCAGAGCCGGAAACCCTGCCCCAAAGCCCGGAGGAGGCTTGGAGGTGAGACCCCCCCCCCCCAGACCTTGCTGGTGGAGGGGTGTTTTCTGGGGGAGTCATCACCCCATTGCTCCCCACACTCCCCTGCAGGGTGTCTGGAGTGGGTGAAGCGACTGCTTTTCCGCGTCGGGGAGGACTGGTATTTCCTCTTTGTCCTCGGGGTGGTCATGGCCACCATCAGCTTCATGATGGACCATCTTGTAGCCAGACTCTTCGAGGGTAAACAGCGAGTTTCTGTGGGGGACTTCATCTGGTGTTTGGGGGTTCACCAAAGATGGGAGGAGGGGGGATCCTTCAGAAGGGTGGGGTGGGAGCATCTCCCTTTCCAGTGCTTCTTCTCCAGCCCACCGGTGGCTTTACCAAGAGGTTGGCAACATCTTGGTGCTCAAGTACTTGTCATGGACCATGTACCCCATGGTACTGGCTGCCTTCTCTACTGGCTTCTCCCAAAGCATCACTCCACACTCAGGAGGTGAGCAGCTGGCTCCACCCCAACACTCCCAGGTCCCCAAAAGTCCCGTCCAGCAGAAGGGGGCCCCCCTAAAATTTAGATTTCCCCTCTCTCTCCAGGCTCTGGCATCCCAGAGCTGAAGACCATCCTGACAGGTGTGGTGCTGGAGGACTACCTGGCCATCCGAAACTTTGGTGCCAAGGTGGTGGGATTGACCTGCACCCTGATGTGTGGCAGCACTGTCTTCCTTGGCAAAGTGGTGAGGGATTGTCCCCCTCAGCCCCAATTCTGGTTTCAGTGGGTGCTGTGGTGGGGGGACACTCAGTGCTGTTCACCCATCCTTACCCAGGGTCCCTTTGTCCACCTCTCCGCCATGGCCGCAGCATACCTGGGGAAGATGAGGACCTCAGTCATTGGGGAGTACGAGGTGAAAGGGTTTCGTCACCCAAATTCCTCCTCCACCACATTGCGGGGGGGGGGTATTTCATTTTGCCCCCCACAAAAGATTTGAGGCTGTGTTTAACCCCCTCCCTGCAGAACAAATTGAAACAGAATGAGATGCTGGTGGCGGCACAAGCCGTAGGGGTGGCCACGGTTTTTGGAGCTCCCATCAGTGGTGAGGACTCCTGCCCCACACATCATCCTGCCCCGGGGACCCCCGGAACCCCACTGCCCCCAACTCTTTTTTACCCCCCCTCTCATTTTCCCAGGGGTGCTTTTCAGTATCGAGGTGATGTCTTCCCACTTTGCCGTGCGGGATTACTGGCGGGGCTTCTTTGCTGCCACCTGTGGTGCCTTCATGTTCCGCCTCCTCGCCGTCTTCAACAGCGAGCAAGGCAAGGCAGGGTGGGCAGGACCCCGGAGAGGGGGCATAGCATTTTTGGGGTACCTACTCCTAAAATCACACAGACATCTATCTACCCTCCCCAACCAGAAACCATTGCCGCTGTTTTCAAGAGTGACCTCAGGATTGATTTTCCTTTTGACCTCTTGGAGACCTTTTTTTTTGCCATTTTGGGGTAAGGAAGGTCCTGCCTATGCCACTACCTGTGCCCTGCCCAGTATCCCGGCCTGTTCTCACCTGTACCCTCTCCCCTGCAGGGCAGTCTGTGGGCTGGTGGCCTGTGCCTACCTCTTCTGCCAGCGCTGGCTGCTGGCAGCTGTGAAGGAGAATCGGCTCACAGCCAAGCTGCTGGCCACCGAGTCTGTACTGGTTGGCTCTCTGTCTGTCTGTGCCCCACGTGCCCGTGTGACTGTGTATTCCCCCTCATAAGCTCTTTATGTCACTGCAGCCCATGAGGTGCTCCCCATGCACCTTGTATCCCCACCCCACACACCCAGGGTGTCTGTGTGTCCATCCCATGCACCCTGTGTGTGCTCATGTATCCACCCCCTGCTCTTAGCAACTCCACCCTATGCCCCTGGGTTGTCCACGTGTCTGCCCCATGCACCCTGAATATCCATATGTCCACCCCATGTACCTCTCTGGGATGTCCTTGGGTGTCTGTTTGCCTCCCTCACCCTAGGCATCCCTGTGCCCACTCCATGCACCCTGCCCACCTTCGGTATCTGTAGGTTCCCCCCCAGCCCCACACACCTTGTTCATCCATGGGCCCACCCCAGGTATCCTGCCCACCCACCCCAGTCTGTCTGTCTGTCTGTCTGTCCCCACACTCTCCCAGTCTCACTTCTCCCTCCATCCAGCAAACCCATCTACACCGTGCTGGTGGTGCTGCTCCTCGCCTCCATCACCTTCCCACCCGGGCTGGGGCAGCTGATGGCCTCCAGGGTGAGTGGGGGGGAAGGGGTCACGGGGTTCCCCTGGCACCCTGATGTGTCCCAGCAGGTACTGATGATGTCCATCTGTCCTTCCAGCTCACCATGAAGGAGTATCTCACCTCCTTATTTGACAACCGCACTTGGGGCACGCTGGTCCCAAATGTCTCCTCAGGGACTGACCTCCCTGGTGTGGACTCTGGGGGACTCTGGCAGGAGTGGTGCCACCCCTCTGCCACCATCTTTGGTACCTTGACCTTCTTCCTTGTGATGAAGGTAGCCATGCCTCCTGTACCCAGCCCCTATCTTTCCCCCCCCCTCAAGGGATGTCCCCATGGGGCTGACCCCCTGTTCTTTCATCCACACCCTTCCCAGTTCTGGATGCTGATCCTGGCCACCACCCTGCCCTTGCCTGCTGGCTACTTCATGCCCATCTTTGTCTATGGTGAGTCTGGGCATCAAATGGCTTGGGCTGAGGGGGGGAAATCAGACCTGGGGAGGGGGAATAGAGGGTAAATCCAGCCCTTGGAGGTGGAGGTACAGCAGGGGTATCCTGCTCATAGGGTAGAATGGAGACATCAAAGGTTACATCCAGCATGGAGGGGGATACAGACCACAGGAAGGTTATGTCCAGTTTGTGGGGGGTGCAGGGGTCGTAACGAGCTGGGGGGGTGTGGGTGGGCAGGGGGACATGGGCACAGGGGTTGTATTCGAGTTGTGTGTCCAGACCTGGGGCGGAGGGGGAAGAGGGGTGTCATCCAGTATGACAGGGGTGGCAGGGGTTGTATCCAGTCCTGGGGGAGACATCCAGTCTTGGGGGGGAGGTGATGGTGGGAGGTGGGAACAAGGGTTGTAGCCAGTCATGGAACATCCAGTCTTGTGTGGGGTGTAGGGGATGTATTCAGTCCCACAGAGGTACATCTGGTCTAGGAGGGAGGAATTAAGTGGTTGTATCAAGCCCTTTGGGAGGGGGAATTGCAGGATGGTGGTCACCTCCAGCTGCACCCTTCTGGGGATGGATTGTGGCTGGGGGGGGACCAGTAATAGTGGAATCTCCCCTCCTTCCTTCTCCTGTCCCTCATCATTTCAGGAGCTGCCATTGGGCGCTTGCTGGGGGAGACAGTGGCTCTGCTCTTCCCCAGGGGCCTCTGGTCAGAGGGGGACCTACGCCCCATTGTCCCAGGGGGCTATGCCCTCGCTGGTGAGTCTGTGGGGTGGGGAACATGGGTGGGGAACACCCACCACCCATATACTGATTCCCCCTCAACCCTCTTTTCCACAGGAGCAGCTGCCTTTTCAGGCTCAGTGACCCACTCCATCTCCACAGCTTTACTGGTATGTGAGGCCACTGGTCACTTGGGCTACATCCTGCCCGTTGTCCTGGCCGTGCTGGTGGCCAATGCCATCACCCAGAAGCATCAACCATCCTTCTATGATGGCACAATCATTGTCAAAAAGCTGCCCTACCTGCCCCGCATCCGCAGCCGGCACATGGCGTAAGGCTCCCTCCTCCCCTCAAAACTCTGTATTTTGGAGTGATTTGCTGTGAAATCATGAAATTCTGGGGATTTTTTTTAATGGCTCCCCAGCTCCTACCAAGTGGTGGTGGAGGGATTCATGGAGCGCCAGGTGGTGGCCTTGGCCAAGGGTGATGGCTTTGAGGAGATGCTCATGGCCCTGGATGCCTCCAGTGATGCCGAATACCCCGTGGTGGAGAGTGCAGGTGGGGTGTAGCATTTGGGATGTGTGTTGCTGTGACATGAGGGGAGACTAGGGATGGGGGGCATCACCAGGCTTGTTCCCATCCTCTAGGATCACCCATGTTGGTGGGCACCGTCAGCAGAGCCCAGCTGGTCACCTTCCTCCAGAGCCACAAACATCCCCAGGCACCCCCTGGGGATAAGGTAAATGGGTTGGGGGAGGGGAGCGAGGAATGGAGGAAGCACTCTACTGTAGCCAAGAAAGCTGGTTTTCCACCCAAAATTTAACACCTGGCCTTCCCCAAGCTGGCCACTGCGGGGACACTTGGGGACAACTGTGCCATTGAGCCCATCATGCTCCAGCTTTCACCATGCACCTCTCTATATCAGGTTTGAGACAGGGCAGACATGTCCTGATGGGGCTGGCACCCCACCCCGATCTCCTTCTTCCTCCCTATTCTATGTCCCAATGAGGAGACATGGCAGAGGTGGCTTTGTCCCCACCTGTCCCTGTTGTCACCTCCCCAAGGCACATCACCTCTTCGAGCTGCTGAAGCTGCAGCGCATCTTTGTTACCCGGTGCGGGGAGCTGGTGGGAGCCGTCAGCCGGGTGGAGGTGAGGAGGGGAAACAAAGGGAAGGGGACAAAGTGTGGGAAAAGAAAGGGACAAGGTGGTGGAGGGAGAAATGACAAGGAAGGGACAGGACTCCAATCCTTGCAGCTGCGGAAAGCCATCGAGGAGCTCGCCAACCCCAAGTGATGGCTG
Organism: Turnix velox; assembly: GCA_013400935.1. Classification (NCBI taxonomy): domain Eukaryota; kingdom Metazoa; phylum Chordata; class Aves; order Charadriiformes; family Turnicidae; genus Turnix; species Turnix velox. The sequence continues at coordinate 99,329 of VZTY01007213.1, forward strand.
TTGAGGACCCCAAGGAACCCCTCCCTGGGGATGTCACCTATGGGAAGAGGAGGGAGAGATGCCTGCCCCAGCCGGGAACCCGGACATCCAAGCTGGGGCTGGCACTTCTCTGGCAGAGTTTACTCTCGGATTAAATCTGTCCATCCATCACTGAATGCTCTTCTTCCTCCTTTTCTTCCTCCTCTTCTTCCAGCCCCATGGGGTTCATTTTTAGGGGGTTACATCCCCTCCGCAGCCACAATAGCTCTCAAATCTCCCCCAAAATTGTGCCCAGCCCTGGAACATTGCACCACAGTCTCTGCCGCAACTCCCCCTCCCGTGACCCCTCCCATCTTTATCAGGATGTAATTACCCTGCATTATTGCAACTGATAAGAACGATGGGCACTTTGTGACCCCCAAGGTCCTGGGAGGAAGAGAAGACCTGAGTCCCTCTCCAGCTCTTTGGTGCCAACCCCGAACTGGGGTGTAGTGTTTTGGGGATTGAGCAGAGGGTGTGGTGGGTGCTAACAAAGACGTAATTAAGCCCTGTGGGGTAATTAGTCTCAGCAGAGCTGGTTGGGCAAGGTGGGCATGCCCGGGCCCAGCTGAAGGAGGGGGTGAAGTGGGGTCAGCTCCAGGGAGACGCCTCAAAACTGGGGCGGAAGATGGGTGAGGTGCTGGGATGGGAGCTGGGGCGGAGGGTGGGGTTGCTGGGAGCAGGGATGGGGCTGGGTCCCAGGGAGGGGCTGTGGTGGGGTGAGGGGACCTTGGGGAGGAACCAGAGCACCCATGGAGAATGCTTTGGTGGGGGTGAGGGTGCTCAAAGGGTGATGGGTCCACAGCACCCATGGAGGATGTACAATAGAGCAAGGGGACCATGGGAAGGGACCAGAACACCTGTGGATGGGGCTTTGAGCTGAGGATGGTGGGAGCACAGCACCTCTGTCACTTGAGGGGGGTGCTCAGTGGAGCAGGGAGACTGCAGGACCCATGTAGGGTACTCAGTGAGGTGAGGGGGCTGTGGAGAGAGGAACCAGAGCACCCACAAAGGGTGGCCTGGAACCATGGAGGGTACTCAGTGGGGTGAGTGTGCTCACAGCACCCGTATCACTTGACGAGGATGCTCAGTGGGTTATGAGGACCACAGCACCCATATCACCCACTGAGGGTTCTCAGTGGGACAACAAAGAGGGGGACCAAAGCATCCATAGAGAGTGCTTGATTGCTCAGTGGGGCATAGGGACAACAGCACCCATAATACTCATAGTGGTTGCGCAGTGGGGTGATGGGACCATGGGGAGGAGAATCAGAGCACCCTTGGAGGGTGCTCAGTGGGTCAGGGTGCACTTAGGGTGAAGGGACTACAGCATGCATATCACCCCTTGAATGTGATATTCAAGGGGACCATGGGGAGGGGGACCACAGCACCCACAGAGGATACGCTGTCAAACCCGTAATACTCATGAAGGGTGCTCAGGGGGGTAATGGGGACTTTGGGAGGGGGACCACAGCACCCATGGGGGGGAGCTCAAAGGGGTGATGGGACAATGAAGAGAGGTATCACAACAACAAGGGGGTCTTTTCAGTGGGGTGAGAGTGCTCATAGGGTGATAGGACCACAGCACTTGTGTTACTTGAGGATGGTCATCACTTGGGCTGTTGGGACCACAGCACCCATGGGTGACCCCAGACCTGGTCTTATGGAGATTATGACAGGAGCCTTGCTGAAATTGGGGTGAGCTGTGGTGGTGAGGGCACCCCAAGGTTCCTGCTCACCTTGTGCCTTGGTTTCCCCATGGCCCATATCTGACCACGCCGTAGGCAAACAGATAAGGTGGTGCCAGGTGGTGCCGAGTTCCCAAATCCGGTGTCTCCCCACCCCAGACTTTGAACTGGGATCAGGGCAGGGGCTGGGCTGGGACTGGCAACTCACACTACAAATGGGGCATCCACAGGCCTCTAAGCCCTGAAACAGGACAAAATCTACCCAAAAAAGGCAAATTTTGCAGGAAGATATGCTGGTCTCCCCGCAAATCCCACCCCTTTGTTATGGTTTTTGAGGGATAAAAAACAACCACCCCTTTTCCAGCTTTTTTCCATCCTGTCATTTGCAGGCACCAGGCAGCCGGCCCCATTGCCTCTGTGGCTTGGCCTGGGGCAGCCCAAATTCCTGGTGGGTTTTGGTGAGAAGAAGCAGCCCACACATGGAAAATGCTCCTTGAGCTCCTGAAACCCCCTAGAAACACTTTAAGCCACCCTTAAAAATTCTGATAAGCCCATAAGAATCCTTTAAAACTCCTTACACCCCCTTTTGAAAGCCTTTAAACTCCGGTACCCCCCCTGAAAAGCCCTTGAAAATAACTATTAACATCCTCAGAAAAGTTAACCCCTTTAAAATGTCTTTAAAGCCACCTTAGAAACCCTGACAATATCTTAAAAATCCTTTAGAACTCTTTACAGCACTTTTGGAAAGCCCTTAAAATCCCTTAACCTTAAAAATAACTTTAAACATCCTAAAAAATATTAACTCCTTTCCAATGTCTTTAAACTCCCCTTAAAAACTCACAAAAAACCTTTATAAGCCTTCTTTGAACCCCCCAACTCCCTTCAAAATCTCTTAAAACCCCTCAGTCCCATTTAAGACCCCCTAAATGTGCTAAAAACACTTTTTAAAAGTCCTTAAAATGTTTAGAATCCTTCAGAACCTCTTAAAATCCTAAAACTCTATTACCTCCCCCAAAAAATCTCAGAACCTCTTAAACGTGTAAAACCCCATCAATTCCCCCCATAAAATCTGCTTAAAATCCCTTAAAACACCTTTAAAAGCAGGGGCAATCCCTCCCTCGTCTCTCTTCACCCCCAAATTCCTGCAATCTCTGCAAGTCACTGGGAAATGACAGTATTATAGAAAACAAATATTTTTATTTTAATCAAAACTCCAGAGAAATCCCTCCAAACCATGGAAATAAAGGGGAAAAATTTTTAAAAAGGCATCTGGGTTTGTTTTCGACTTTCTCCCTTTTTTCTCTTCTGAATCTGACACAACCTTCACAATAAATATACAAAAATAGAATAAATTACTTAAAAAAAAAAAAAATCAAAGGGAAAGGCAAAACTGGCAGATCAGCCTGAAAAGGGGAGAAAAAACACCCAAAACCCAATGGAAGAGGAATAAATAGGGAGGAAAAAAAAAGCAAAATTGAGCCAGTTTTGGGGCTGAGCCTTTTTTTTGTCTCATTTTTGAAATGTGGGGGAAAAAACACCCCAAACACCTCCCTCCCTCCAGCCCAAAAATGAGCTTGAAATTTAATTTCCATTATTTTTTTTAGAGGGGAGGAAGATGGGGGTGGCACCCGTTTCATCCCCAACCCTGGGGATAATAATAACACTACTATATAGAAAGCCTTAATAATAATACAAATAATAAATAAATCCCTCTGGGAGGAGGGAGGAGGGGCGTGTCTTCATGTGGTTGAATTCAAGTCTTTGAGGGGGTGGGAGGGCTAAATGGGGACCCCTCCGATGCCAGCCTGTTCCTGCAGTCCCAACAGGCTGTAGGCAATTCGCTTCTGGTGCCCGGGCAAACGCACCCCGATTTTCTTGATATCGCTGGAAATAAAGTGGAAAAAAAATAGGGTTTTTGCGGAGGAAAGACCCCAGAAACAGTCTGGGAGGTGAGAATCATCTCTGAGCACCTGGGGACGGACCCAGTTCCAAACCCTACCCTGGGATGGATCAAGCTCTCAGCATCCCAGGGGGACAGGTGTGTCCCTCGGCATCTCCTGCGGATGGAGGCAGCCCCCAATACTGTGTGTGTGGGAAAAGCAACCCCAAACCCTGCCTCACATTCTGCCGGTGGGGGGTGCATCCAGCCCTGAGCATTCCATGAGGTTAGATTCAACCCCAAGTATTGCCCTTTCCTGCCCCCACCCCTGCAAACTAAGATCCCGTGCTGAGCATCACATAAAGAAAAAATCCAGCCCCAACCATTGTCTCCCCTCTAGGGATGAATCCAGGTCTGAATATCCCTTTGGGAAAATCCAGCCCCAAATCCAGCCTGTGGGGGAGTCCAGCCCTGAGCATCCTTTGGGGCCAAATCCAACACTAAATAGTCCTTGGGGATGGAGCTGAATCTAGCACCGAGCATCTCCTGGGATGGATCCATCCCTAAGCATTCCATGGGGACAAAAGCAGCTCCAGATATCCATCACTCACAAGGATGGATTCAGCCCTGAGCACCCTGTGGGACCAGATCCCACTCCAAACAGCCCCTGGAGATGGGGATGGATGCAGCATCAAGCACCTCCTCTGGTGGATCCATCCACGAGCCATGGGGCCATATCCAGCTGCAAACAACTCTCCCCCCACCCTAGCCAGGGATGGATCCAGCCCAAAACACCCCTTGGAGAATGAATCCATCCATCAGCATCTCCTGGTGCCAGAATCATTCCAAAATATTGATGGGATGGATCCCATGGGGACAAATCAAGCTCCAAGCACTTCCAGGGATGGATCCAACCCAGAGTATCCTGTGGGGCAGGATACTGTCCCAAAAACTCCCTGGAAATGGGGCTGAATCCAGCCAAGGGCCTCCTGGGTGGAATCCACCCAAAAACCCCGAGTTGGAAAGATCCATCACTGCCTCCCCCCACAAGCCAGCCATTCCCAAGGGACAGACAGATGGACATGTCTCATCCTGATCTCTCCACCTGGATCCTGGCCAAGGAACATCTAATTTTTCCCATCCCTTGGGCCAAACACAGAAGTGATTTCCTTTCCCAGCACGTCCCTGTCCCTATGGGAACTGGGAGGGGATAGCAGGGGGACACCAAGGGACAGTATGGAGACACTAAGGGGACAGCACAGGGATGTCATACAGAGAGCATGGGGACAGCAAGGAAGCAGCATGGGACACCATGGGGTCAGTAAGTGAATACCAAGGGCACAGCAGAGACACCATGAGTACAGCATAGGGATGGTTTGGGGACATCATGGGAACACCAAGGGAGAGTATGGGGACACTACAGGGATAGCATGCAGACAACATGGGGACACCAAGGGGATACTTCACAGGGACAGTAGGAGGGACAGTAGAGAGACACCAAGAAAACTGTATGGGGACACCAAGGGAATGGTATGGGGAATGTTTTTCCAAGGGGAAATGCACAGGGATGGTTCAGGGACACCACGGAGGTACCTTAGGTATAGCATGGGGTCAATATGGGGACACGCCACAGGGACAGTACAGGGACACCAAGAAGACACCACAGCAGGGATCATAGGGATGAGTTTGGGACACTAAGAGGACATCCCAGGGACAGAGACTCACTCGCTGGTCATCTGAAGGACCTTCTCAATGGTGCTGTAGCCCGAGGCCATGAAGTGCTCCGTGTACTGGGGCATGCGGATGGACTCCAGCCACTCGGGCACTGAGCGGAATGGGACGCCCTCGGAGCCACTGGTGCTGGGCAGGCGGATGGACACCCTGGGAGGGACAGAGGGGAGAAAGGGGGTGAGAACAGTAACAAAATGGAAAGATGCAAAAAAGCGATGTAAAAATGGAAAGGTGAAAGAAATGGTGCAGAAACGGAAGGGTGTTAAAAAAATGGGTGCAAGCTGAAACACAGGAGATCCTGCAGGAATGTGAGAAATAACTTTTTTACAGTGAGGGTGACAGAATACTGGAACAGGCTGCCCAGAGAGGGTGTGGGGTCTCCTTCTCTGGAGACATTCAAAACCCATCTGGATGTCTTCCTGTGTAACCTAGGCTAGGTGTTTCTGCTCTGGCAGGGGGGTTGGACTAGATGATCTCTTGAGGTCCCTTCCAATCCCTGATATTCTGTCATTCTGTGAAAAAAAACCCACAGAAATGGAAAGATGCAAAAATGAAGATATCAAAAAAATAATGGGGAAATGGATCCATCCCTGGGCAGGGTCTGAGGCTGGGTCTGTCACAGGTGGGTGCAGTTTCTTTGCACCAAAGAAATGACACAGGAGCGGAAAGGTGCAAAAACTAAATATGGAGATGAAGAGATGCAAAATCGGATCCAAAAATGTAACAGAGGAAAAAAGAATGGAAGTGTACAAAAAAAAAAAAAAAAGTCATGTAGAAATGGAAGAGAGTGAGAAATAATGGAAAAAACCAGGTGGATGTGAAATATGACGCAAAAATATAAGTCAGAAATGGAAAAATGCAAAAAAAAAAGATGTGAAAAATGGAGCAAAAATGTGAAGATGCAAGAAATGAACCAGGGGTGGAAAGGTGTAAACTTGAAAGATGGAGGAAAAAAAGGCAGAAATAAAGTGATTAGAAAAATAGAAAAATAGACACTAAACTGTAGAGATGAGGAGATATGGGAAAAAACATCCTGGCACAAAGATCATAGAATCATAGAGTGTGTGAGGTTGGAAGAGCCCTTGAGGCCATCGAGTCCCACTCCCTGCAGTGACAGGGACACCTGCACTAGATAAAGTTGCTCAGAGCCTCAGCAAGCCTGGCCTTGGATGTCTCCAGGCATTGATAAGGCCTCCACCTCCTCTCTGGGCAACCTGGGCCAGTGTCTCTCCACTCTCATCCGGAAGAACTTCCTCATGTCTCATCTAACCCTGTCCTGCTCTAGTTTCACACCATTGTCCCTTGCCCCATCCTGTCCCTCACCGGGGGTCAAAGTCTGCCAGTGCCTTGAGGGACTCAGGGGCACGGATGAGCTTGTCGAGGATGTTGACGACATCGGCGAACTTGGGGCGCCGGGCACGGTCCTGCTGCCAGCACTGCATCATCAGCTGGTAGATGGTAGAGGGGCAGTCCAGTGGGGCTGGCAGGCGGAAGCCCTCATTTATGGCCTTCATCACCTGCCAGACAAGGAGGAGAAGGTCATCGAGTGGTGCTCACCCCTCCATAAACACACCTCCTCCTCAAACGTTAGTGGTGAAGGAAGTTGGCCACTCACCTCGTGGTTGGAGAGCTCCCAGTAGGGTCGTTCACCATAGGACATCACCTCCCACATGACGATGCCATAGCTCCAGACATCACTGGCAGAGGTGAACTTGCGGTAGGAGATGGCTTCAGGTGCTGTCCATCGGATAGGGATCTTCCCACCCTGCAACAACAATATGGAGCTTAACCCTGCACTCAACCCCCCCAGAAGAAACCCCCCAGCATGGTCGGTTCAGGGACACTTACACTGGTGGTGTAGGTGGCTTCAGGGTCATCTTCCAACACTCTGGAGAGCCCAAAGTCAGACACCTTGCAGACCAGGTTGCTGTTGACCAAGATGTTCCGAGCGGCCAGATCTCGGTGAACATAGTTCATGCTGGCTAAGTACTTCATGCCAGCGGCAATGCCCCTCAGCATCCCCACCAGCTGGATGACACCAAATTCCCCCTCTTTTTCCTGAGAAAAATGGGAAAATCCAGTCTCAAATCCATCTCTTGTGGTGGGTTTTGGTGGTTACCTCCTTTCCTGGATGGAAGGAAGGATGCTGTCCCCACTGTTCACCTACCCGTAGGAATTTATCCAGCGCACCATTCTCCATGTACTCTGTGACAATCATGAAGGGTTTGTCTATAGAGAAGAGATACTCAAGATGGGTAAATCCCCTCCCAAAAATATCCCAAAAGGAATCCAAAAAAACCCTCAAAAAGACAAGGACTCCCCAAAACTCAACCCAATCCTCAAAATAAATAAAAGAACCCTCAACAGCCCAAAGAAACCTCGATCTCCCCCAAAATGACATTCATCTCCCCCCCCCATCAAAAGTAGCCAAATCATCAGCCCCTACCAAAATACAAGCCCAACCCTCAAAATTAAGTTAGAAAATCTCCATCTCCCAAAGAAACCTCAACCCCCTCAAAGACCAATCCCCAAAATCAAAGAATCATCTCTGACCTCAAAAAAACTCCATCCGCTCCAGCCCTCAACCTCCTCCCCCCCAAATCAACCTAAATACTCCCAAAATCCTCTTGGCCCCCTAATCCTCTCCCATCCATCATTGTTCAAAACACCCTATTTTTAGGCAGTCTTTTTTGGGTGTGTTTTTCAGGGATACTGGAGGTCTTCTGGGGAAGAAGGGGGCACTCACATTTGGAAACGACCCCTTCCAGGCGGATGATGTTGTGGTGGCAGANAACCAGGGGTGGAAAGGTGTAAACTTGAAAGATGGAGGAAAAAAAGGCAGAAATAAAGTGATTAGAAAAATAGAAAAATAGACACTAAACTGTAGAGATGAGGAGATATGGGAAAAAACATCCTGGCACAAAGATCATAGAATCATAGAGTGTGTGAGGTTGGAAGAGCCCTTGAGGCCATCGAGTCCCACTCCCTGCAGTGACAGGGACACCTGCACTAGATGAGGTTGCTCAGAGCCTCAGCAAGCCTGGCCTTGGATGTCTCCAGGCATTGACTTATCAATGCCTCCACCTCCTCTCTGGGCAACCTGGGCCAGTGTCTCTCCACTCTCATCCGGAAGAACTTCCTCATGTCTCATCTAACCCTGTCCTGCTCTAGTTTCACACCATTGTCCCTTGCCCCATCCTGTCCCTCACCGGGGGTCAAAGTCTGCCAGTGCCTTGAGGGACTCAGGGGCACGGATGAGCTTGTCGAGGATGTTGACGACATCGGCGAACTTGGGGCGCCGGGCACGGTCCTGCTGCCAGCACTGCATCATCAGCTGGTAGATGGTAGAGGGGCAGTCCAGTGGGGCTGGCAGGCGGAAGCCCTCATTTATGGCCTTCATCACCTGCCAGACAAGGAGGAGAAGGTCATCGAGTGGTGCTCACCCCTCCATAAACACACCTCCTCCTCAAACGTTAGTGGTGAAGGAAGTTGGCCACTCACCTCGTGGTTGGAGAGCTCCCAGTAGGGTCGTTCACCATAGGACATCACCTCC
>VZTY01007215.1:4502-19073 GCA_013400935.1 Turnix velox
GAGGTTGTGGATGCCCCCTCTCTGGAGGTGTTCAAGACCAGGCTGGACAAGGCACTGAGCAGCCTGATCTAGTGGGAGGTGTCCCTGCCTATGGCAGGGGGGTTGGAACTCAATGATCTTTAAGGTCCCTTCCAACCCAAACTATTCCATGATTCTGCAATTCTATGAAAAGGGAGGGTGAGTGGCTGACAGCCTGCCTGTGCATGCCTTTGCTTGCCTATACAGGTCAATGCCTGCCTATACAGGCCTGTGCCTACCTACACAGGCCTTTGCCTGCCTATACATGCCTTTGCCTGCATACATATGCCAATGGCTGCCTATACAGGCCTCTGCCTACCTACACAGGCCCATACATGTCTGTGCACTGTGGGACTGTGTGGGCACACCCCAGCGAGACTGGCAGTGTGAGTGCCCATGCCCACACCTGTGTGGGCAGGTGAGGAAATGCAAACACAGGCTGTGTGGGCAGAGGGAGGGGGGCTCTGGCCCAGCATTGCTGCCAGGGCTGGCTCCCTGACAGAGGCTGCTCTGAGCCCCCACAGTGTGAGCCGTCCCTTCACTGCTCCTGGGCACATCTGGCACAGGTAATCCCCACAATGGTCATCACTCGCCCAAGGGGGACTCCCCCCACACCACAGACCCAGCATGGCTAGCCATGGAGGCCCCTCAGAAGCCCAGGCTGTGTGCTTCCATCCACCGTGGCTGCGACAAGTACATCCCCTAAAGCAGGGCCCAGCCCAGCCCAACATGGCTGCCACAGGCACATCCCCTGTGGGCAGGGTCACCATGGATGGGGTAAAACTCCTACGTGACCTTCTTCTTCTTGTTCCTAAATAAGGGTTCTTCACCTGGTATGTAAAACCCAGTCTACACATTGAGTTATTCATTTCAGCTCCTTAGAGTCAGGTGCTGGGCATTTAACAGTTCTCCACCATTTCTCACAGCCTAATATTCTAGTAACAACATACATTGGTGAGCTGCAGTTCCTTTACCATCATTGTCCCTGCCTATGGCAGGGGGGTTGGAACTCGATGATCTTTGGGGTCCCTTCCAACCCAAACTATTCTATGATTCTATGATTCTACATTTTGGTTAATTGCTTTTATATCTAGTCCTGGTACAAAAAGGTCAAATTAAGTTTTAAAGACCAGTCAAAGTTCTATCAGAATTATATACAAAGTGCTTATTGTAACTTTTTAACCATATTCTTTTGACATCGCCCCGGTGACGAAGACAGGCTGAAGGAGTTGGGGTTGTTCAGCTTGGAGAAGAGAAGGCTCAGAGGGGACCTTATAGTAACCTGAGGGGGTCCTACAAAAAGGCAGGGGAAGGAATTTTTAATATGATATCAGATGGGAGGACCAGAAACAACGGATGTAAATTGGAAAGGGGTAGATTTAGACTTGACATAAGAAAGAAATTCTTTACAGTGAGGGTGGTGAAACACTGGAACAGGTTGCCCAGAGAGGTTGTGGGTGGTCCCTCTCTGGAGGTGTTCAAGACCAGGCTGGACAGGGCACTGAGCAGCCTGATCTAGTGGGAGGTGTCCCTGCCTATGGCAGGGGGGTTGGAACTCGATGATCTTTCAGGTCCCTTCCAACCCAAACTATTCTATGATTCTATGGTGCTTAGGAACATGGTTTTGTGGTGGCCATGGCAGTGTTAGGTTGGCAGCTGAACTTAATGATCTTTTCCAAGCTGAATGACTCTATGATTGCATTTCTCAAGGAGGACTGGCACAGATGGTGTTCCACCCATTTCATCCAGTCTCCCCATTTGCTGTGAAACCTGCCGTGTTACCCACACACCCTTCTCACATGGGCACTTGCCATAGGTAGAGCAGGGAGGATCTACCAGAACAACAGCATTGCAGCAGAACAGACTTGGAATGCAGTGGGGGAGGTTGGCTAATTTGGAGACTGCAACTGCCACAGCCACCATGGCACTTCCTCATATTGTAGGTGGAACATGCAGTTAAAGCATGCAGATTTGACTCTGTTGATCTGGTGGGCCAGGGAGCAAGTGCAGGAGGCTGCTGTGTATTGTGTTCTCTCCTAAGTATCTAGTCACAGGCGTGGTGAGTGAGGTAGTATTACTTTCTAAAGTGTTTTTTTAAATATCAGTGCACAAAATACTAACCTATGAGAATATTCCAATGAGAAAATTTAGAGACTCAGCCATCACACCCAGGATACAAGGGGTTTGGGTTGTAGCGTGTGATCCAAACACATAGAACTGTGTTTGTAAGCAGAGGTAATACATTAGTATTGTATGGATTTTATTCTTGATTAATAAGAATTGTTGTTAACACAGCATTAACATATAAAATTGTTTTCTGCCTCCTGAATCCAGTAAAACTTGTTTATTTTATATTAAAATACTATATATTCAAATCTCTTGAGGACAACTTCCAGATTCAAAAAAATCCTATGGTACGCCTTAGGAAAATTGAAAACCATTTTTAAAAATTGCATATATGAAATTATGCTCTTCATTTTTCCCTCTGAGTTTAAAGTATTCCCTATTCCCAACTGTCATATATAACAAATGCCATTCGACAGGGAAAAAGAATTATTGTTTTCATTACAAATTTGCAAGATGCCATCTGAAATGTTTTGTGTAATTTGAAATAAATATAAATAGAAGTGAAATATGTAGAGAAATGCTTGAATTGGAGCAGCTGCAGAAAAGAGTCACTAAGATAACTGGGGAAATACAAAGTCTGTTTTATGAACTCTAGCTAGAAAAGTCTTACCATTGAAAGGGATGGAAAACTGAGCAGAAAGAAAAGTGGTATCTTAAATTCTTCCCTCTTTAACATGCAAATACTCAGGTCTGGGTTACGGTGAGGCAGCTGCTTCCCCTGAGGATGCACATACCAAATTTCTCTCACTGTGCCATAAAAAAACTGATACATTCAAAAAAACCCAAGAGAATTTCACTCCTCTGCTGAGGCCAATGTGGTTATTGCCACTGATCATTCCACACACTGCATTAATGGCAAGGAAAGATATCCAGAATGTGCAGAGTATGGATTCAATGCTGTTCTCTAGGTTAAAACATAGTGATCGAAGGGAAATAACAATCCCATCTTACTCCATCCTGTTTCATTGCAATGAAAAGGATTCAAGATGCCTTGTGTCAGGGTGCAGGAGGAAGAAAGAAATAAAAGTGAGCCTGTCTGTGAGATATTACTAGGGAGGACAGTTTTAGTCTGCTCTGATATNCTCTAGGCTAAAACATAGTGGTCGAAGGGAAATAACAATCCCCTCTTACTCCATCCTGTTTCATTGCAATGAAAAGGATTCAAGATGCCTTGTGTCAGGGTGCAGGAGGAAGAAAGAAATAAAAGTGAGCCTGTCTGTGAGATATTACTAGGGAGGACAGTTTTAGTCTGCTCTGATATGTGTATGTATCTCGTGACATCATAGGCTCTTACTAAAGAGCACTCAGTGGTGATTGCCTGTCTACAGCCATGTTCTAAGTCTTATCCATAATGTAGGTTTGTATCTGTTTAATCTGTATATTAACTTCATGTCATCCTAGTTTCTTAATCAAGATGCCAGGCAAGATAAGAGTATATACCCTCTGAGACTTCATTAATCATACATTCAATCTCTTCAAAAAGATATTACAATACCTAAAATGTTTTAATTCTGAGACTTCCAGCACATCACTCAAACAGAAGTCCCTCATGATACACAGCTTTCCTCACAACCTTCGTGATGGGTTTTATGAGCTGGCTGGTTGTTCCATAGGGGCACTTCAGCATATGCATTATGCATCAGCTTGTCCTTGTTTTGCTGGTTTTCTGTTAACATTCTGGTTGATAAGCATTTGCAGTCACTCTCTGCATCATTTTTAGTGATTCAGAATTAGAAAATGCCTTTTATAGGCTCTTACAATATTCTAATTTCCCTTGTATTGAGGAGAAATCCTATAAAGGTTATTATTGGTCATTTTAAAGCTGTGATAAAGTGAGATTCAGTGATTTTATGTCAATAAAAGCACAAGCAAAAAGCTCCTCATATTATTGGTTATGACACTGTCATAGAAAAAAAACACATAATACTTTTTGCTCTACAGCTTCGTGAGTAATTCTGTTTCAAATAATCTGGAGGGTTTTCTTTCTTTGGTTTCTTTGGACAGCCGTCACTGACAAACATCCTAAAAATAAAGAGGGTTTTTTTTCTGATGATACTTAAATAGAAATTAACTTCTTACTCTTTTCAAGGCTTACATAAATTCTTTCTCCAAAGTGATGGAGGCTTTATAAAATATGGTAGCACTCTCCTTGAGGAACATGAAGGAGTTCTTTGTCTCAGCTGAACATACCAAACAAATTACAGGAATACATCCTGGCCTGGGTTCTGACCAGAGCTGAACTATGTAAACTCAGGGTTGCTTCAGACTTCTACTAAGCCTGCTGGGGATTTACACAGGTGTAAGAAGAAAGAATTTATTATAGTTCATGTTGAGAAGGTATGTGTAATAATACAAACACTTTTCTGGGCATAAGTAGACTTCTATCGTTTTATTCTGGATTTTACTTCCATTTCCCAGATCAAGACACATTTCTAGAGCATTTTCTTTATCTTTAGAAACAGCACTGTGAGCTTTGTGCGGATGTGTTTAGATTTAGTAAAGAGAAAATTTTAGGCAGTTATTCACAATGAAGGAAAAAGAAAGGATTTTTTAACAGGAAAATGCTGGCTCTTGTGCTTAGGACGTATGCATTGAAGGGAAATTAAGAAAGGGGACAAACATAGTATTCAAGATCTGAGGCAAGTATTTTGCCTCTAAACCTTTGAGACAAGTTGCAAGGTGTTTGTTCTGGGCTCAAGGCTGAGTATTTATATTAGAAAATGGGCAATGATTGCTTAGAAGAGCACTGTAGAGCTCTAATGCATTACTATCTGCTTTGTCTCAGGTTGCTTTCAAGTGAATGGGAAGAGTCTCACTCGGTGTTGTTCTTTCTTACTTTTTCCTTTTCAGGTGCAGATTGATAACTGAGTATCTTCTATCTGTGCTCAGACGCCATGAATTCCAGAAAATTGCTCTCGGAAACACGGAGAACCTTTCCAGCTACTAAATTACACTGCCAGCAGCCATTGCGGGTTCTCATTGTGGACGTCACATCACCTTCCTGGACCAATACTTGTTCTGTAGTCTCTGAAGCCCTGGAAAACACACTGTGTTTGGCCAGCGGTTTGGCAGGTCCCTGCCGCATTCCCTTGCTGAGCCTCTACGTGGTGCAGAACCAGCAGGAGTGTCTGCTTCCCTTTACGGTACTTGGGATTGTTTCTCTTGGGATTTAACAAGCATCAGTGCAATACGTGGTTGCAGTTTAGTAAAGCTGTGATTTACTACAAATTTAAATCTTAATAATTTCCAAAGAACAAAGTTTAATAGGCTTCATGGAAGAGTTTAATGTTATGAAGGAATAGTATTTTAAAAGGAGGAGGGTCATATGCCCCTAAGAGCCACATACATACATCTTTTAAGTAGATAGATCTAATACAGTAAGAACAAGCATCTCATTCAGATCGGGATATGCAGCAGAATAAACATAGATGGAGAATGACTCTTCAATAAAAAGATTGGAAAGCATCATAAAGTTCACAAGANTAGAATGACTCTTCAATAAAAGTCTGGGATTGGAAAGCATCATAAAGTTCACAAGAATCTATGAAGTCATGCTATTATAAACAGTCACTCTGAGCATTCTCATTTATGCAGCATAGTGTGGACACACAGGATTAACTCTTCCACGTTTTTCAGCAATGATGAGAACACTTAAATACTCTTTCAAGTTTTCACATCACAGGAAACATAGAAGACCAGTGGTGAAAAAAATCATAGCAAATGTGGTTGACATGGAGGCTGTGGTTAATTGGTGGTTGTTTATTTTGTAGAATAGGTTGTAGATATGTGACAGGGTGACTGAGGGGATATCAAAGAAAAATTTCTGGAGATGTTGTGGTAATCACTCTGATTAGGGGCTTTAACCACAGACACTTGTCTTGCTTCCTAGCATGAATTTACATGTGTTTTATTCTGGCATGTCACTGTAGGATGGTGAGACCTGAGCCAATGGTCTACACCCAGTTGATAGGCTCAGCTCCAGCACCTTGTATCAAACCCTTTCTCCCCAGTTTTGTCTGCGTGTTCTGCCTAGTGACCCATCTCCTTATTTTGCCTTGTATCAAAGGCAGGTTTAGTTTATTAGGAACAGTAAAGGATAGCAAGATGATTATCTTCTTCAGTGGACCATCAGGTCCTCTGCAGCATCTGTAATCAGGAGCAGTTTTAAATTTCTGTCTGATAAACATCTTTCCTTCAGAAACACCAGGGCTCCACTGCTTTTTCTATAGTCCTGAATTTGCCCCTTTGTCTCAACAGGGCATTCACTGACTTTCTGGTTTAGCTAGAGAACGACTTGATACTTCTCAGTGAGGAACCGAGATAGTGCTACACTAAAGGCTGCTTATTAGACAAATCAGATGAAGCCAGGAAAGCCCCAGAGCTGAAAATAGAATTTGTGAGAGTACATGGGGAAGTGTCATACATGGTTACCCTTCTCTTAGTCTTTCCGGGGCACTTGTTTGTGATGTCTGTTTGTTCCTACTGCTCTCCCCATTTGGCCTAACTCTGACAAGTCCAAAAAACATTCTTGGAAAAGGCAGGGGAGTAATAGAGAAGAGGAAACCAGGAAGAAAATAAATAAACTTTCTTCAGTTATTTGATTCAGGACAACAGATGGTTGTAATGGTTATGGATGTAAATTGGAAGAGGGTAGGTTTAGACTTGACATAAGAAAGAAATTCTTTACAGTGAGGGTGGTGAAACACTGGAACAGGTTGCCCAGAGAGGTTGTGGATGCCCCCTCTCTGGAGGTGTTCAAGACCAGGCTGGACAAGGCACTGAGCAGCCTGATCTAGTGGGAGGTGTCCCTGCCTATGGCAGGGGGGTTGGAACTCCATGATCTTTAAGGTCCCTTCCAACCCAAACTATTCTGTGATTCTGTGGTGACAAGAGGGGAAGTGAGCATTAAAGCATCAAAAAAATTTAATGTGGGACTGAATAAGGACTCTGAGCAGAGCACCTCCAGCTGATAGGCCCTGTTCCTACATGTTTTTCCTTGGGACAGGCAGCCATCCCACACATGATCTCCAGTCCTTGACAGACACAAAGCATCATAGCACAATAATCTGTGCAGTTATATAACATTCATCTTGTTGTAATGTCAGAGCAGCTGTCCTCAGGGCACCCACTACACAGTGGTATCTGTTGCCTGAATGAATAAAACATTTTTACAAATGACAGCTATAGAATAATTTTGCCTTTCTCACCCTTGCTCTGGCAGCTCATCTTTAAAGCAGGAACACTTTGTATCAGCGTTTGCTTTTTTGATTATAATATCTATGGTGAATGTCCTAAAAGAACAGTACAAGAGAATCAGAAATGCCCTCCTGAGTCAAACCAACAGTCTGTCAGCCCAGTCTCAAAAAGAAAGGGGAGTGCCCCAGCCCAATCACTTTCTGCAGTTCATTCTCCTCACACTTGTCTAGCTGCACAGCTATTGCATTAATAATTAGGAAGGATACACTTGAGACAATTCCTCTTGATACTTGCTTCTGGTGTGAGTTTGTGAGCCATGAGTTTGTGGAACCCCTTTTTGAACCTGACTACAAACCCTCCTGAAGAAAGATTCCAGAGGCCTGACCAGTAAAGGAGTGTGGGTATAGCTGGGGTGACTATGGCATGAGGATATCACACTGCCTCTGTTGTCCTGTTTCTATCTGAAGTTCTGTCTCAGGGTCAGACTGATCTATTATATTTTGTCTAGCAACAGTAAACAGGTAGAAATCTGAAAACTAGAGGAGTGATCATGTGTGGTGTTAGAAGCATAACAATCAGCTTGTCTGGATTCATAGCACTGTTCTCCACTTTATGACTTGTCTCCTGTCTCCAGTCTTATCTCAGTGCTGTGAATTCAAAAGCCCCCTTACACATTATGGAGACATATTTCTATACCAGTTTGACATTTCCAGTCTTTTAATGTCATCTAATATTGTTTTGCAGCAAGTGAGAGAAAACTTTGCCCGAATTCAAGCCTGCATTTCAGAGCTCCGTTCACTACCAAGAGAAGGCTGTTTCCCACAGGGGGGGAATGGAGTGGTACAAGCTGTGCAGGATGGATTGCAGCAATTCAAACAGTACAGCAGGCACACAGCAGCAGGAGGTTCAGCAAATAGCTCTGTTGAGGTAAGAAAATGCTGTGAAGGTAGTGGGGGTCAGATTTAACTCTTGTTAGCTCATGAAGGGGGGGTTGGAACTCGATGATCTTTAAGGTCCCTTCCAACCCAAACTATTCTATGATTCTATGATTCTATGAAGATGACAGCCTGTGTGATGTCCAAGCTCCATGGGAGGGAGAGAGTGATTAAGAAAACAAGCCCTCCAAAAGAAAATATCTGTGTGACAATGCTCACAGAAACAGACATATGCAGTTTTGAGTTACTTATGGAGACTGACTTACTTTGCAGTATAGAAAAATTAACCTTGTCTTGCTCAGTCCACACATGCAAACATTTCCTTTCTGCTCAGTCTTTGTGATGTTTTGGGGATGGCTATTGATGGTTTTCTTGGAGAAGGTAGAAAGAACAGAAGCTTTATCTAAATAAGTCTTGCTGGACAGATTAGTGAGATGAGTTGGTATGGCAGCCTGATGTTTGTACACATACATATTGGTATCTTGTTTCCCAGGATTCTCAGTGGGAATAAACTTGGACACTGTCCAGTGCTTTCTGAGCCAATTCCATAGGTGTGTTGCCACTATTTAACTTGAGCAGTCACTCTGACATCACCCTGTACACAGCGTGAAAATGTCAGAAAATTTAAGGTTTTCAGCAATCTAGCTCTTTCAGAGATCCAATATCCAGAAATCAGGCATGAATTTATCAAGTCCTTAAACCCCTCTGGGCAGATTGCTGTAGAAAAGGGGACATATCTAGGAAAAACTGTATATCCAGCAGTCCTGGGACAGGATATAATAGATTTTGTTGCATGCTTGTGGTTGTATGTACTTGCATAACTGGGGAGGAAGCTCCAACAACACGTGAGAACATACATGCCAATGTAGAAAGCAGAGGAAGGTTCACAGGAAGAAGTTTTTTTTTTTTTAAAAGGCATCAACTGATGTGAAAGGACAGGCAGTTATCAAGTGGGAAGAACTCAGATAGAAGTGCTGTTTTCTTCTGCACATTCTACAGGAAGAAACATCAGCTCCAAACAATCTTCCATTTCAGACTTCACCAGGCTCAGGGTCTAACTGTTTTAGAGCTTTGTCAGCCCTAAAAAAGAATCCAAACTCCCATTCTTACAGTCCTTCTGTATTAATTACTACGTTACTCTTTCAGTATCACGCTGTGACAAGGAAGACTTATGACTCACTTCTGATGTCTATTCATGTCTATCCTGCTCCTGGTTTACTGCTTTTCCTTGTTTTCTTGGGGCCTTGAGGTATTTTCCCCAACCATTTCAAATGTGATTTTGTTCTCTGACTTCTAAGCTGGGAGTTGAAACTAACAAACTATGCTTTTGAGAGAAGACCTTTTTGGCATACATCAAAATCAAGGACATCTAGTACAGTTAAAGGAGTTGCAATAAAAAAGCATAATATACTTGGAAAATATAGACAAACAAGGATTGCTTAGCAGAGTATAAACTTACTGCAAAGTGCTGATCACCATTTTTACACTATACTTTTTATTTTCTCATAACAAAATGCACATAGATGCAATGCTAATTCTTCCTGTTCTAACATCAATCACACTTGGCAGCTTCAGTCTTCCCTCTGAGTTGCTCCATTTCTGTTGCTTCACTTCCCTTTCAGCTGTTTGTGACAGTCATCAAATGTTTCTTCCAAGAATGCATGCTTTATAAAGCAAAGGGAAAGAAAAAAACTAAATTAGAACTAGCCTTTTTGTGGCTTTATTAGTGGATATAATTTGTGATGACTCAGTTTGAAAAATATCCAAAATGAAACTAGAAGGACAATGCAAATACCACAGAGATCAGAAGTGTTGTGGTGCATTTGATTTTAGCACAGATACTGGACGGGGTGCTGAGAGGTTCCAAAAGTCAGCACATCATCCGTGGCTAGTGTGGTAAAATTTTAGCTCAAAGTTTGGTTCTGTGGAGAATTTCAAGGATGAAAGGCTTCTCTCCAAGCTAGCAATCCCTCCCAGATGAAATTCTGACTCATGCAAATCCTAACCTGACCATTTGAACCCAAACCATTCTGTGAAGAAGTATTTTTGTAGCAGAAGTAGTAGAAGTATTTTTGCATTTAACTATAGGGCATGGACAAGTGAAAATAAGGCCTAAGTAATCAAATGTTTTTAACTCTTATTTCCATGATTTTATCTACCAATACAGTTCCTTGTGCAAATCAGGTGCAGTCTTTAGGTGAATGTGCATTTTCCTAAGTCAAACAACAAAGAGGCAAGAATATTCCTAACTGACTAGTAGGCATAGGAGGAATTTAAAAACAGGGATTTGTTAGAACTATTGAAAACCCTTACTCTTTTGAGATCATGACTTCAGGGGGGAAAAAACACCATCTCCAGCAAAGCTAAGTCTCAGCAGCAGCTACGAGACAGGAAATGTGGCCAATCTACTATAGGATGAAAAGTATTTTTCAAGTCACCAGTAGCTCTTTTTTTTTTTTTCAGATTAGGAAGTGTAGTGACATTAGGGGATTATATATAGAAACTGTGGTAATGTGAAGGGAAGTCACAGTAACTGCATCAGGTTTTGTCTGTGGTAAAATTTTCCTTCTGCTCTCTGTGACTCAGGTTGTGAAAGGTTAAACTGGAAGTGATAGGCTATAGGTGTCCCTGCCTATGGCAGGGGGGTTGGAACTCGATGATCTTTAAGGTCCCTTCCAACCCAAACTATTCTATGATTCTATGATCAGCACATATCAAGAAAGAATTAGGGTCAGAGGCAGCTCTCTACATTCTGGTTTGTGTTTCAGATCACAATTTTGACTAGCCAGTCCAGCAGAGAAATGGTAAATCAGCTGGAAAAGAAGTTAAAAGACATAGACCTTGTGAGTCTGCGAAGAATACAAGTCATTGAGGTTTTGAAGAGAGACTTTCTGGAGCCTGAGGATGTGGAACAGTGCATGTCAGTAGAAGAGCCCAGCAGCAGTGGTGAGTATAGGACAGGGTACTCAGGGAAGTTAAGCTTTGAACAGCAGAGCAACCACTTCCCTATGTCAAATATTCTGCTTCTCCTGAACCTTCTGTTAAAATATATTTAAAATCAAGTTTTTTTCTCTCCTGACTTATTATCCATGATTCTAGATTTCAGAAAGAAAAGAGGAACATGTTGTTTTCCATCCATCTTTCTATCTGTAAATCCACCTGTAAACCCATGTGTTTGGTAGCATAGAGCAGAGTGGTCTGTTTGGTGTTTTTCCTTTCTTTCCCAGTCAACTTGGGTACATTTATTTTTTCTTCTTAGCAGACTGCTTGTCATGTTTCCTTTAGAAGATAACTCTCTTGGCCATTACACAATTGTTTTGTTCTTTTAAATACTGATAAACTTCAAGGATACAACCTAATTTTGTTCCTTTCATAACAAAGGGATAGAGTTTTATTAGATGTCTGAATTGAGTTTTATTAGATTTTTGCTGACTGACTGACTCCAACAATGAGCTGTAGCTCTAGATTATGATGAGAAATTTTATTTTTTTCACCCAAAGACCCAAGTTTTTGTTGCTGGCAGGCTTCCTGAAAGGTGCTCAGATATAATATTAGCATGCAACAGTTGTACTGAGTTTTATTCTTCACAAACCTCAAAACCAAGAAGATTTAAGCACAGTTTGCAAAAATATTTACAGCACGAGTCAGATAGTGGTGTACTTACACCAAACAGCATTGACTTAGTGACCTTCAAAATGGCATTGACTAAATTTATCAGAAAAAAAAAGAATAAACTTACTGGAAATACCATGCAGAACATGGGATTTCCAAGAATGGCTGATGCATTTGAGTGTTAGCTAAGGCAGGTTAATATTTGTGATTCAGATACTGGCCCTATCTATTTCTGTTTGGAAAAACAAACCAGAAACACTGAAGACAAAACACTAATACATTTTTTATGAACAAAATCTATCTTCTGCAAGTTCCAGGAAACCTTTTTTCTGTATGTACTCTGCAAATTGCTGACCACTAAATGGCTCTGCAGATCTGCTCTCCAGAAAAGGGGAAGACCCATTGCTCAGTGGATGTCAGCATCGTGACCTGTTTTTCCTAAGAACAGACAGGATGCAGTGAATTTCTTTCTATAATTGCCATGTATTGTGTCAACTTGAGGTGTGTAAGTGGCTACATATCTATTACAGAAGAGAAAATTTTAAAATAAGAAAATTACTGAGGAAAGGACTGAAACATTTACCAGCCCCAAAACACAGACTCTCAATAAATCAATAATTCCCCTTCTCACCTGTGTATACACTATTGGTCAAAATAAATTACATGCATTTCCTGGTACTTTATCTTCTGAAGTGCTAATGCTATTTTCAGTGTATATCCCAGAGAGAAAATGAAGTCTTAAAAAAGTAGAGAGTGTCAGCAGTTTAGCTGAAGTCATTAGTGCGTTCTGCAGGGAAATGAGAGAGAACTGACCACATGAGGGCCAGTGACCGGCAGTGGTAATAGAAGAACAGTCTCCACAGGGAGGCAGGACATTCACTTCCACCAGAGTATCCTCCAGCATTGCTCTGTGGGAAAGAAACTCACATTTCCATAACCCTCAAAGAAGACTGGGGTAAGGCATGATAGCAGTCCTAAAGATACAGGCTGGGTGGAGAGNTGAACTCCACTGGGAAGTGTTTCCTACTCTGGTGGCCATTCTACAACAAGTGCATTTACTAGTTGCACACCATTTAAAGAACTGCAGTAATTGTATTAGTCATGTAAAAGAAAATTAATGAATTTCTGTCATTTTGTTTTGTTCTTTAATGAAGGTGCAGATGTATTGTGTCATTTTTGCAAACTATAAATACTAAAGCATAAAGAAAAGATCTCTCATTGCAGCTGGATGTAGCACTGCATTTTAGTCCCCAGCTGGTCTGCTAGATGAAACAGGGGAAAATGGTTACTTGTGGTGTATATACATCTTCTCACAAAACTTGTTTCACATTCCTCAGCTGAGTGATGACCCTATTAAGTCTGAATGTTCCTTTGGTTCTTGCACATGGGTATATTACACATCTTATGCATTTTGCAGTTTGTTTCTCAAATTATTTTTTCTCCCACTTTTACATTTGTCAAATTTTATTCCTTTATTAATCTGCTAGAATTTATGCTAGCTTCTCATTTGGATGCACTTGAGGCACTAAAGGGTGGTGCAGCATAATGGAAAAATGCAAAAGAATGTTCTTTAGTAATGCTAAAAATATTTGTGCTTTGTCACTTTTTTTTTTTCCTGCAGACATTGCAATTCTGGGAATGGATATCGATGTACAAACCATAGAGGATAATGTCATCAGCTTGGAGATGCTGTTTAAAACATGGCTACNGCACCTTTGAGTTACTTATCTGAGGTGGGGAGAGTGTTACAAGGGCTTGATCTTGTTTCTGAACTCTCTACATCTACTGTCCAGTCTATAAGTCTCTGTGGGATTGCTGTTATCAAGCAGCGCTTCAATAGTAACATGCTGAAACATGTTCTCTGTGTTGGTCAGGTCTGGGTCAAGTTTTACATCTTCTGTTCTCCTTTAACATGTGTTAAAGATGCTTAGCAACTTAGTCACTGGGCAATATTGCAAAGTAATGTTCATCTTCTGTGTAAGGAGTAGTACTTCTCCCTCACTACTACAAAATTCTCTATTAGTGTAACTCTTTAGTTCTCTTTGATTTCTTATAGCATCACATACCTATAGTGTTTCTTGCTTAGGAAAAAGGAGGAAATGGTTTTAAATTACGTGAAGAGCCTCTGAAGCTAGTGGTAAGATGACCACAGCAGAGGATGGTGTCAATCATTAACAGCTAGTTCTCTCTCTCTCTCCCATTGATGAGGGGTGTTGCTGTGGCCTGTGGAGCAGTTCTGCTTCTAGTGATGTCCTTTTAAGAGGGCATCATAGTGCTGTGCTGTGATTGGCATGTTAATATCTTCTGATATTAAATGCAAAAGCATTTGAGGCACTAAAGGGTGGTGCAGCATAGTGGAAAAATGCAAAAGAATGTTCTTTAGTAATGCTAAAAATATTTGTGCTTTGTCACTTTTTTTTTCCTGCAGACATTGCAATTCTGGGAATGGATATCGATGTACAAACCGTAGAGGATAATGTCATCAGCTTGGAGATGCTGTTTAAAACATGGCTACATGATTACAGCACAGAGAGAGAACACCTCCATCTCCTCCTTCCATCAGGAGGCTTCAGCCACGTCACTGCACCCAAGAGCACACTAAGTATTTAATTTTCTCTCCCACTTTGCAAGGAACTTAAAGATTGACCAGGCCTGTCCCATGGGCATATTCCCTCAGATTTAG
>VZTY01007215.1:19131-34905 GCA_013400935.1 Turnix velox
CTCCTCTTGATGCAACCCAGGATTTCGTTGGCCTTCTTGGCTGCGAGTGCACACTGTTGGCTCATGTTGAGTTTGTCATCAACTGACACATTCCAGGGTCAGTGTCACCAGTGTGCTGGGTTTCTCCACAGATGCAGGAAACATGTGGCCCTGAACTCAGTGTGGCATTAGGAAACAAGCTTCTCCCTCACCAAAACTGGAATTCACCTGCTAAGTTACCAACCAATGATTGTTTCATTGACATGCCAAGCAGTGGGATTTCCCCTGGTGTATAAAATGGGGATAGAATGTTACCTTGTGTCATAGGCTTTAGTGCTGGTTTCCCTCCAATATTTGGTGTTGCTACAGGACCTTAACTTAGTGTTTCTAAGTGCTTTGAACATGTTCTGCTGAAGGTCAGTGTTTCTAATGATATAAACCAATGTCCTTCTAGTGTGCCTAAAGTGCGATTTGCAGGAGAGATTGCTTGACCCAGCTCTGCTTTCTGGGACAGCTGACAGTATTGTGAAAGGAGCAGATTTGAATTCACCCAGCCAGATGGCAGCCTGGCCAGCTACAGCTCTCTATAAACTCCAGGTTGTAAAGTAAGTGTTGTTATGTGCTTCATGCTTGGCAACTGGAAGGCAGGAGTGATAGCAGTCTACATTCTTTCTGTGTCATTTCAGCTAAATAAAGCTCTGGGGACTCAAAGTGTTAGTGGGCAAAATTCTGATGTAAGATATCCTCAATCCTTGTAACCCTTAGTGTTATGGAACAGCACATCCCACACATGCAGGCAGAAGCACAGTCAAACATAGAGTTCCCCTGACACCACCACTTAGGTAACAGCATAGATGTCATTCATGTTCCAGTGGTTTGCTTCCAGTGTGAAGTTCTGCAGGTTGCAGCCATTGCTCCATATATAATTCTGCTCTTCTCTCACTACCTAATAAGGCCACAGCAATTAACTGGGTGTCAGAGACAGAGCTAACTAGTTGACTAGTCGTAAACAGGCAAGCAAAGGCTCATAGTTCTGTATGACTTCTAAGAATTTACTTGCTTTCTCATCAGCAGTCTTTGTTTGGTTAGGACAGTGCAAAACAAGAAGAACAATGCTCTCTAGCACCTTTCCTGAGGTTTATTTACAAGGAAAAATTCTGAACTATACAGTTACTCTTAAAATGGTTCTCATCCTGAAGAACACTCAGTAATTGTGCAGAAACATCCCACATCAATCAGACATTAAGTACTTGTAGCTGTATTGGAGCTGATACTGGCATAGTCACTTGAGCTAGTCATCTGCTGGTAGAGTCTTCTTGCTGGTTTTATGTTGGCTGTGCTTCACTAACACGAGCTGTATATTTACAGGGCTCTTAAGTATGAAGGCGTCTGTGAGTCTGTACTGTATGGTCTGCCCTTCATTATCAAGCCCACAAGCTGCTGGCAGCTAGACTGGGATGAACTGGAGATAAACCAGCACAGCTTCCATGCTCTATGTCATAGTCTCCTGGTGAGTATGTGAAGATTACATTCTCATGGAGAGGGATTATCATAGAAAGGAATGGTTAGTGCACCTCTTGTAAGATTTGTCTAGCTTGTACCACAAAACATGTCTCAAAAGCTGCAGCTTCATCTCATGGATTAGAGCTGGTCTTGTCAATCCTTAAAGCCAGTGCATCAAAACTTAGAGAGGACTATCAGAAAACCAGTGTTTGGAGGCAAAAGCTAAAGTTGGAGTTGGATGCTTAACTGTGAAAATAACTCACCAAATGGGAAAATAATTAACCAACGCTTGAGATGCAGAAGACTTTCTCCTACTAACAAGCCATAAAGCA
Source organism: Turnix velox (assembly GCA_013400935.1). Lineage (NCBI taxonomy): Eukaryota > Metazoa > Chordata > Aves > Charadriiformes > Turnicidae > Turnix > Turnix velox. Next base: position 20,946 of record VZTY01007215.1, read on the forward strand.
AAATTGCATGTTTTTCTTAAGAATTGTCTTGCATTAAATTAAAAAAATAAGACCAAATCAACACACTATCCTCAACTGTAAAGCAGAATAGTGTTCTTATTCTAATGTATATGAATGTCTTCAGTCCTGGACCCTACAGGGTTCAATGCTGGAAGGGAGAAGCTATTACCCATTGTTCACACTGGTTTTGGCTTTTGCCATTTAGAAAAGGAAGTGGATGCTTTTGGCCAAACGTGAGCCACAGAACACGGGTCCAAACTGGAACATTGCAGTGCATTCCTACTACATCATTGTCCCTTCTGACTCTGCCACTCTACTTGTCAAAGCAGTTGCCACCAGAGAGCTCTTGCTGCCATCAACCTTCCCTCCCCTCCTTGCTGAACACCCTGAGAGAGTGCATGGCCCTGTAGAGGTAAGTCATTGACAGCTCTGTGGGAAAGGATCCCCATTGTACAAGCAAGGCTCAAGTAAGTGATCAGCCTTTATGCACAGGATGTGCAGCTGCTGCTGAAGATTTATTTGTCTCCCTCATTGACAGGAACATGAATGTCCTCAAACTGCAGAGAGAGGGGCTTTAGGCATAAGATAAATCAATAAAGTGACAGAGACACATAAAGTGTCTCTCTTTCTTCCAATAGATTTAGGCTTCTGCATTGCTTACTATCCATCTGTATGTTGTTCTCCTGAGTTGTTGGCCTGTTTCAGGTGGTGCCAGGAAGGGCAAAGCCCTCACTATAGGACTAAGCAAATGAGTTGAGAAGGAAGCAGTTGTGAAAATGCTTAGTGACAGATGGAGTATGATGGAGCACTCTGAAACTTCTTCCCAGCAGCCAATGTATCCTACAGCTTTCTCCATGGACAGTGGTGTTGCACAACTGTTGGGGAGAGAGGAAAGATGCCTTACAAAGCAGAGTTGAGTTTGGTGGTGCCCAGAATGGGTGCTCCAGCTTGTTGGCTGATTCTGGGCATGGGGAAAGGCAGGACTGCATCCTGCAAGGGAACACTTAAATCCATTAAGACCTGGTCACAGATGCTATACACAGCTAAGAGTATACTCTTGTGGGTAGCAGAACAATGATCCCTTCTCCCATCACTGAAGGGTGGCATGTAGTGTCTGTAACAGTCATTCCTGCAAAAACAGCCCTCGACACTAAAAACAACAAAAAAAAACCCCAAGCAAATCCTACAGCCTCTACCTGCCCCACTTCATAGTCACTGGGTTCTTTCTTCTGTCTGAGCAGAGTGCCCTGAACAGCTTGGAAGTGGAAGTTGCTTATAACCCTTTGCACCTAAAAAGCAATCTCTACAAATACCTGAAGAGCATGTTGTACAAACCACTGCCCAGGCAGCAGGCCCAACCCCGGGACCAGCGGCTGGAGCGGCATCATCCCAAGCAGGTATGTCTCTTGCCTTTGGCAAGCCTTGATAGCTCCCTTTTTCCCTTTCTGATCTGCTTCCCACAGAAGGGCTGAGCCCAACTCCCTGATATCCTGGTGGCACAGGGAAGGCAGTACATGCTAGGGGCAACACTGACTTGCAGCAGAGAGATGGGTGTAGCATAAGCTCATGCAATCAAGCTTCAAGGTGCACTCCTATTTTGTCCCTGCATTGCAGCATCAGAGCAGAGCCAAAGCCACGGTGGCACCCCTTCTGATGGCTCCTTCTCCTGTACAAGTGTTCAGACCTGCAGTGGTGACGAGAGATTCCTGTGAGCACTCCCTGCTCACCAAAGAGTATGATGAGTTCCTGCAGTGAAGCCCAGAGCAGTGTTTGTGCCTCCTCACATTCAGTCATCCCTTGGCTTCTTGCTTAGCTGCCAAGCCCTATGCACCAGGCTGGAAGGCAGTCAGGCAAGACACTAAGCTTAGCCTTTGTCAGACAGGCACTTCCCATTGTTTGTTCCTCTTTGTTTTATGGTTTGGTAGTCACTAAGTCAGCCTGTGGAGGCTCTCTGTCCAAAGATTTAGCTATTCTCTGCAACACCTCATGTTTGCCATTCTTGTTGGTACACACCACCAGCACACCTCAGATTTTGGTTTCTAGAATAGGTGAGTTGTATTTGACTTACTTTGTTCTGACAAGTTGTTTCAAAATAAAGTTATTAATCATAATGCTCACTTGCTGCCTGTGTATTGCATGCAGCAATCCTGCATCTCCTGAGAAATAGCTGCAGTTGACCAAGGGCACAATTCAGATGCCATGCTCCCAGGGTGACTGCCACAGCAGAAGAGCAGAGCCTTCACTACCATCTCTTTTTCCCAGGATCCCAGCTCAGTAGCAGGCCCTTCTAGCCCCCCAGAGCATGGACCTGCTCTTGTCATACCCTGACAGCAATCTGTAGAATCATAGAATCATAGAATCATAGAATAGTTTTGGTTAGAAGGGACCTTAAAGATCATCGAGTTCCAACCCCCCTGCCATAGGCAGGGACACCTCCCACTAGACCAGGCTGCCCAGTGCCTTGTCCAGCCTGGTCTTGAACCCCTCCAGAGAGGGGGCATCCACAGCCTCGCTGGGCAACCTGTTCCAGTATTTCACCACCCTCACTGTAAAGAATTTCTTCCTTATGTCTAGTCTAAATCTATCCCCCTCCAATTTATATCCATTGTTTCTAGTCCTCCCATCCGATATTATGTTAAAAATTCCTTCCCCTGCCTTTCTGTAGGACCCCCTCAGGTACTGAGAAGTTACGAGGAGTGCGCCTCTGAGCCTTCTCTTCTCCAGGCTGAACATCCCCAACTCCTTCAGCCTGTCCTCATAGGGCAGTTGTTCCAACCCTTTTACTCCAGGTGGGGTCTCACCAGTGCCCAGTAGAGGGGTAAAATCACCTCTCTTGACCTGCTGGTCACACTCCTCTTGATGCAACCCAGGATTTGGTTGGTGCCTTCTTGGCTGCGAGTGCACACTGCTGGCTCATGTTGAGTTTGTCATCCACTGACACTCCCAAGTCTTTCTCTACGGAGCTGCACTCAAGCCACTCTCCACCCAGCCTGTGTCTGTGCTTGGGATTGCTTCCACCCAGGTGCAGGACCTTGCACTTGGCCTTGTTGAACTTCATGAGGTTGGCTTAGGCCCACCTCTCAAGCCTGTCAAGGTCCCTCTGGATGCCATCCCTTCCTTCAGGTGTATCAACTGCACCACACAGCTTGGTGTCATCTGCAAATTTGCTGAGGGTGCACTCGATCCCACTGTCCATATTAGGCAGCTGCTTGGAGTAAGACAGCAAGGGCAGGTACCTGGAGGACAGGACAGGCACCCTGGCTGGCAAAGGGACATGGGCTTGTTAGGGTGTGCAAGCTGGTGGTTAATTCTTGCCTTTCTAACGGGCTCATAGCATGAGGATCTGGGGAAAGAGCACTAGCCAAGGGCAGCAACACACATACAATTAACCTGTCCTGGGACATGCAAATCAGACAATACAAAATGACAGAACTGGGCAGATTGAGTGGGGATCACCACAGGGGATTAGCTTGGCTGAACTGATGATGTAGGTGGGAATTACTTTAGCAGCCATGCCACAAATACCAACCAGGTACAAAGTCCACAAAATACCTTGCTGATGGGAAGGGGTAAACAAATGGGCTCATGATAAATGCTAAAGAGGAAACCTGGGAAGTGGGAAAAGGGACTCTAAGGAGAAGCAAATCACAAAACTAGGGTCCCTGTTGGAAAGCCCTTCTCCTGATCACCACAATGTGAAGCAGAGCAATAACTGTGCTGTTGGTCTGACTCCTGACAGCCAAAGGGAACTTAAGTGCTTTCCCTAATCCCAGTGTGAAAACAGAAATCCTGTCAGAAGTCTTCCTGTTTGTGACTGCACCACGCTAGGCCCTAAGGGGTAGGAGGTAGCAATTGTAAAAGGCTACATCTTTCAGAACAGGAAACATAAAAAGTTAGCCCCAAGGGGAAGAGATTGGTTGGGCTTTGAGCAGCTCCCAAGTAATTTTATCCTGGTACAAACTGCCACCTGGCCTACAGAGACCAAGACTTGTGTTGCATCCCAGCTGTGGCTGCCCAACCAGTACTCTGGCATTTCTCAGCTAATCTGAGGCATGTTAGAAGAGAACAGAGAGGCACACGAGCTGTCCTCACATGAGGAAGTCTGATTTCCAAAGTTCTTCCCATAAACCACCTGATTTGGACTATAGTGCCCGGACTGGGCTGAAGCAAAGCTGCTCATCCAGGACTATTTCTGAACTGCAAAAAAAGGGGCAGAGCAAACATCATCCATGCATCCCTCACCAAAACCTTCTGCAAGACTGGCTGCCAAGAGACATTTTGTAAGTACAGAGACTGCATTCAGCCAAGGCACACAGCCACTGTGATGTGGTGCCACAGCTGCATTTGAGCTGCACCCAGATGCTTCACTGTTCATAGAAACCAGTTGTACAGAGACAGTGGGAGTGAGGCAAAGGAAACCAAAAGGAGGGCCATGGAGATGGCGAGGGCTGGAGCCACTCCTGTGTGAAGACAGGCTGAGAGAGTTGAGGTTCTTCAACCTGGAAATGAGAAGGGTCTGCAGAGACTTTATGGCAGCCTTAAAGGAGTCCTACAGGAAAGATGGGGAGGGACTCTTTATCAAAGAGTGTAGTGATAGGATTGATTTAGATCAGCTGTTAGGAAGAAATTCTTTACCATGAGAATGGTGAGACACTGGAACAGGTTGCCCAAAGAGGCTATGGCTTCCCCATCCCTGGAAATGTTCAAAGCCATGCTGGGTAGGGCTTTGACCAACCTGGTCTAGTGAGAGGTGCCCTTGCCTATGGCAGTGGGGTTGAAACTAGATCATCTTTAAGGTTTTGTCCAACCTAAACTATTCTATGATTATATGAANAGGAAACATAAAAAGGTGGAATCGAGATTATTTCCTTGACTTAAAATCAGGGTCCACTGCAGACTTTTGCTTTGGCAAACCAAAGATGCAATCCACATTTACCTTGTTTCTCACATTTTCCCAGACCATCTGCTACTCCCCAAACTGAAAAGAGATAAAATAAAGCAGTGAGCAGCAGCCTGAGGAAGCTGCAATGCATAGGAGTGCTTCTCTTGTCTTGTGCACTTACATCTTAGTCTTGAATTGCCTATTACAAGATAAAATGTCATTGCTGAAGCAAGAAGAATAAATATCTGTTCATCCCAGCCAAGAGAAGCACAGAGCTTTGCCGGGACCACTGGTCCAGCACAGATGCTGGAGAATTTTCCTTCTGCACCATCACCCTCTTCAGTGAAAGCTGCATCAGCCCCTTTGCACATGTGCCATGCTCAGCTCCACAGTACAGAGTGAACACAGCGGCCTGGGATATAGTGTCCATGGAAATGCACAACCAAGGCCATATAAAAGGGAGAGCTCTGCTACTGGGAGGCTGCTCTTCATTGCTTCTTGGAGCCTCACACTAGAATCACTAGCCAAGGACTGGCACTTCTCTAGAGCAAGTGGGCAGAAGTGTTCTTGGGATGCATACATGGACCCACTCTGGGCAGGAACATGAACACAGAACCACCAAGCAGTCAAGTGTGAGCAACAGATGCCTGCTGCTCTTGCCTCTCATTCCAGGCAGGAACAGTCTCTGCTTCCCACAGATTATTTCCAAAGTCGTTTAGACTTTTTCCTTTTTCCTGTAGCAAAACCTCAAAGAACTCAGCACAGAAGAATGTCCACAAATCAGTCCTGGATGCAGCTATGCTGTACTGCTACAGGACTGAGGCTTCCTCTTGGCACAGACATGAACCATGCAAATGCTGCTCAGCCAGGCCACCTCGCTCCTCAGCACTGCATCAGCATCTCCTCACCCCTGCATCTGGCAGCCCAGACATGCCACAGGCAAACGTTTCCTTCTGAGATATAAAGATTTTATTATTAAAATAATTTTGTATAAAAATACCTTTGGAGCCTTACAAGCACTGAAACAGGCATCCCAGTCCTGCAGCCCCATCACAGAGGGTGCCAGAGGTGAGACAGAGCAGCAGGCACAGGAGCCAGCCCTCCTGCAGATCAGGAGGTGGCAGCTGACCCAGCTTCAGAGCTGGCAACTGCTCCAGACACAACTCTCTTGCTCTTGCTGTGGAAAGGACCTCCAGTGAAACACAGTCCCCTCAGCACAGGTGAGGAAGAGGAGCTCTGCCTGAGCCAGGACAGGACCCATCCCCAAGCCAGCCCCAAGACACACAGGGGACAGCAACCAGCACTGCTCACAGATGGGTCTGGACTCCCCAGTCCCCCCGGGGCAGGTACAGAGCAGCAGCAGCATGCTATATCTCTCCTAGGTCCTCATAAACAGGTGACAAGCTGCACTCATCTACAGACTGCTCCTTCTTCTGCAGGTGCTGGCACTTCATCACCTGGCTGTACAGCACTTCCACATTGTTGTTGTTGCTGCTGTTGAGGCTGGGTTTGACAGCCACCTTCTCAGGAGCAGAGTCCCCACTCCTCTCACCACCTTTGGGAATAAGGGTCACCTTGGGACCCTTGGGCTTGGGAGCAGGCAGTGGCTTGAGGCCCTTGGCCTTGGCCTGGAAGGCAGGTACCGAGTAGTCATCAGTGCTGGGGTTATAGGGATACTCGTAGCCACCCCTGCCATCATGGCCCTGGGTGCGCCAGGCCTCGCCCGTGGGCCGTGCTTCGTCGTAGATGCAGGTTGGGGGTGGCAGTGAGCGGGGAGCGCGACCCTCAGGCTCGTCATAGATGTGTTCCCTCTGCCCAGAAGTGGTGAGGGGCTGGCTGCGCCCTTCACCATGGACCTGCTCATACGTGCCCGGGTACCGCAGCGCTGCAGGACGGGGCTTGGTCTCATCTGAAGCACCACTGGATACCTTGGCCCCACTGGAGGTCTTGCTGTCTATGGGGTCCGAGTACAGTGGGTCGAGCCAGGGACGGAAGCCCTTCACTGAGTCCAGGGGCTCCGAGTACACACTGGAAGGGTCCTCAGGTGGCAGCAGTGCACGGGATGCCTTTGGAAGAGGAGAGCGTGGGGGTGTGCTTGGGACCATCGGCTTGGCCTGTGGCACAGGCAGCCCTGGCAGAGTCCGGGTCTTCAGCAGAGAGGTGGCATCTCTCTCCTCAGGTGCCACACTGGGTCTGGGTGCCAGCCCTGCTTTGAGTGCCATGGTGTCCTGCCCCTCTATGGGCTGCTCCAGGCTCAGGGAGTCAGCTAGGGCCTGGCGCATCTGCACCAAGCTGGGGTTGTCCGAATCCATCGAGTCAGAGCTTTGCCGGTTCTCCTTCACCTGCGCTTTCTGCTCCCGAATGGAGGCTTCCACTAAGTGGAAGATCTCGTTGCCCTGTTTGGTCTCAAAGGTGAAGTTCCCTGGGCCAGAGTCACAGCGTCTGCCAGCTTCGAAGGAGAACATCACCTGCAGGGGAAACGGAAGGCTCACATCCTGACCCGGCACATCGTGCAGGCTGTGCTTCCTGCTGAAGGGCACATGGCTTCAGTGCTGACCCTACACATCCCGCAAGAGGGAATTCTCCAACTATCCTGCTCCTTCTGCTCCCCATGGAGAGGGATGCAGCTCTGTGAGCACCTTCCCAGGGGCACACTATACTCAGCACCTGGACAGGGGAGACTGTGAAATCAGAGAGGGAACATCATTGCAAGAGAAGTCAGGACCACTGCTGCAGGTCTTGCTGGAAACCAGCTGCCTCTCTGAGCAGTTCCAGCAGGGTAAATAACTGGCACCAGACAGTATAGGAAATAATATGCAATTAGCACTGAGAATGGAGTAGGGTGAGAAGAGGAATGACAGTTCAGCAGAAGAAACTGTTCTGAGCATCTTGGGTAAGTCAGCATCAGTCAGGCAGAAGAGAAAAAATCCAGAGGCAAAAGGTGCAAGATGGAGGAAGACAGCTTTCCACAGGAGAAAAAACAGAAACAGCAGCTGTTAATGGTATAAAGTACCTTAAAGAGAACCAAGGCTGTGTTCCTCAGGCCCAAACACTGATGCACAGGTTCCCACCCACAGACACCCACACTCTTCCTGAACCCAGGTAAGATTTTCTGCCTCACTGATGCACTCTCACATGTGGCAGCAGTCTCTGGGGTCGTTGCAAAAGCCTCTGGGGCCAGACTCCCTTTTGTAGGTCAAGCACAGCCAACCCATCATCTGTGGGTGTAGCTGCAGCTGCTCCTCACACCACATCGCTTTCATCCTGACCCTGGCCCAGACCCCGTGACCCAAGAGCTGCTCAGTTTCCATGTCTCTTTTGGTAAAGTGACACAGAAAGCACCACCAACAGATCACAGCCAACACCGTCATCTCTATAAACAGCCCAGCGGTGACCACTTCCTGCCCATCCAGCATCAGGTACCTCTTGTACTCAGTAAAGCAGCAAGACTGTAACAGCAAGACAAGGGATCTGCTGCTGGAGGACAATGTGAAGGTGACAGACCTACACAGGTTAGCCAGGCTAAGGGCAGTACCTGTAAGCTGAACAAATCTTGAGTAACTGATGCCTCAAACGAGCCCGGCTAGGACTTCAGAGAGCCAGGAAGAGCTCGTGCTTAACAGGGAAGGATGTGCAAGCCAAGAGCATAGGCTGGGGACAACTGGGATGGACACTGGGGCTAAGCCTACTGCAGGGATACCTGGCAGAAGGGCCAACAAGGACTGCAACAGGAGCTGGACAAGGCCCACACAGAGAGGGGCTCTCAGCAGGTACAGGTGTCCTGCTAGCCCACGCTTCTGCATGGCAACACAGGTAGGAGCTGAGGACAGACAAGACCAGAGATGCTCCTAGGGACCCTGCTGCAGCCTTTCTGCCATTTAGCAGAGTGTGCTGCATGGCTGCCACAGGCTAGTGGGGCACATCAGCTCCCAAACCTTCAGCAAGACAAAGCCTGCAGGGAAACAAGCCTCAGCACACCCACCTTGTCCCGACCGTATCTCCGGAGCAGCCGGTAGGGCCAGACGTAGAGGATCTCATTCGTCCGTGGATTCTTCAGGATGAGGCTGTCACGTTCTGCCTTGAGCACGTAGGAGCCACGCAGCTCACATCTCTCAGCAGCCTCAGTCCGTTGCACTGTCACCCAGAAGGCATTCACTGTGGGGACAGGGATGCTCAGGCCAGGGCAGAACAAGTCACATCCCCATCTCCAAGTGAGACCCCCACCCTGCCCACCAAAGGTGGTGATGGGGCAGTGGCAGGACAGGTCCCACATAAGGTGACCCAAAGTCAGGGCAGTGACAGGTCCCACCTTCTTCTCTTGAGTAGTAGATGGAGTTCACGGCCATCTCCAGGGCCGGCACCTGCCCACTGCCCTCTCTGCCATGCCAGGCTTCCACACCAGCATCACGGGGGCCATTTCCCTGACAAGGAAGAGAAGATCAGCCCCAAACTCCTCTTCCCACATCAGCTGCTAGATCTCCCCTTCCAAACACTCTCCCCCCAGCCCAGCATTGCCAGGGTCCTGCTGACTTCCCTAAGAGATCTCACCCAGCCCCATACAGCTCAGCAGCCCAGAATCTCACCCAGCCCAGCAGCTGCCCAGAATCAGTGACAGACCCCAGCCCTCCCCACCCTGAGGTGGGTGCAGAATGTGGCTCCATGTTGCCCCCGAGATGACTCTGAGCCCAAGCTGGGCTGTGCATTGGACAGGTGAAGAAAATAAGCAGTTTCTCCCAGCAGCCCTGTCCTTCAGACCCTGCAGCACAAGCCAGTGCTCAGACATGGCCTCCTGTGAGGCAGCACTGGGTGGGCAATGGGCATAATCTCCCTCCACTACGAGTAAGGGAGGGAGTTGACAAGACAACCCAGTAAGGCAAGGTCTGTATCCAGCTTCTGCACAGGCAGAAGGCGGTGCCAGCAGCAGTGCACAGCCCGCAGAAAGGAAGCTCGAACTTCTATTTAAGCACATGCAGAACTGAAAGTGCAATGCACACACTCTGTCAGCAGCAACCCTGTCCTTGCAGCAGGGTCCCCTGAGGGCCTGGGTGGAGAGGAATGCACCCTCACTGCTACCACCAAACAGCAAAAGATCCTCCTTCGGGGAAGCCCCAGGCAAATTAAAGGCTCACAGATGCCCTGTAACAAGTGCTTCATCAACTTCAAAAGACCCTTCAGCATCGATGCACGAGGGTTTGTATTTGGACAGGAGCTGGAAGTTATTTCTCAGGGTCATGTGGGATGGAGTTGCAGCAGAGCAAATGTCTTACAGAATGCAAGCTGTCACAGTTTCAGTTTCAAACCCAGACACACGAGCTTCTTAACAAAAGACAAGGCCCAGAAAGGGCCATCATGCTCTTTGCTTCCTAAATAGAATGCCAGCTGCTAAGGCCTAGTGTCCTTAGAGCTGATGGCAGCAGCAGCTCCTGCCTAGCTAAACTGGCTAACATAGTAGAGTTCCAGCTTGGCATTGGGAAGTCAATGATCATCTGATCTGCTGGAGCCCATAAGGGATACCTTCGGATGCATTTTCCCTCATCTTCAAAAGAAAAAGAAATTCTGTTCTGAACTCCAAAGGATCTCTGTCCCCAGTTCCCAGGCTACTGGGTCACACTCACCCTCTGGGCAGCAACAAACAACATGACACAAAATCATGCTCTCCATGCAAATGACTAGAAGACACAGCTGATGATCTTTGGCATTTCTGTGAAGGGCCACATGCAGCTCCTGTGGCTCTCGTCCCGGGCCAGGCCATCCCTGCAGCCTTTTGCTCATTGCTTCTTGAACCACAAGCTTGCATCTGGCCATCAAGCATACAACTGCTGTGAAGGAAGCTATGAGCACACCCCTATTCTGAGCAGAAGTTCCCCTTGCCCTGGTGGTCCCTGCAGCACTCCAAAGGTGTGTGCTGTGTCCCTAGCTCAGCCCTGAAAGCCACTTCCAGGACAAAGGCTGCACCAAACAGACAGACATGGAGCACCATGCCAGTGCTACCATACTGGTAGGCTACCCACTGCTCAAACTGCCNAGGAGCACCATGCCAGTGCCTCCTGGCCTGGCCAGCAGGGCACTGGCTGCACATACACGCTTGGTTTGATGAAGAACCAAAGGATGGAAGTCACAAGCAGGGACAAGACAGGCTTAAGGTAAGTCACACCTGGGTCCCTGTGTGTAAACCCTTTGCAGCCTTCCTGTGAAGCAGCCCTGCCCAGCACTCCAAGCCTGGAATCAGCCAGAGCACAACCCAAGTCTGAGCAAATATCCTCTAGGAGGGGAAGGAAGGGATCTGTTGGGTAGGGCAGGCCAGGCTGCTCTCCAGAGCGATGTGGATGACCATACTTGCAGGCTACCCACTGCTCAAACTGCCTTCACAGGGAGGCGTTGCACTGCCTGACTACAGCCCCAGTGAAGGCTGTGGAGCTGCCACTGGGGTGCAGGTAGGGGACAGGGCGCTGGAGGGCTATGCTGCAGGCCAGCCACTGATGCCATGCTCCCAGCGGCAGGCAGGAGAGAACCCCAAAGCTGGGCAAAGAGGTGCTCTGGCCCTGCAGCTGCCGGCCCAGGAGCCAGGTGGGTCCCAGAGCCAGGAACCGCAGTGCTCTTAGGGCTCTGCTTCCGCCACTGCTGCGGCAGGAAAGTGGTGGTTGGGCCAAGAGGAAATGCTCCTCAGCCATCACCTGGGCCCTGCCAGGTCCCCACAGGAGGCAAAGACAGGCTCCTTAAGGGGGAGAAAAGCCTGACTTGAAATTTGGAGCTGCAACCAAAAATTACTGCCAGCACCCCCAGGAGTACTGTAAACCCACCAGGAAGCTGGCACGGAGAGCGCTGCTGGAGGGGGGCTGGAGTCCCAGAGCTCTGACTACCTGGGACCAGTCACAGGTGCCTTGGGATTCCCCTCCCCATGCCACCAGACCCTTCTGTCCGTCTAGGAAGGGTTCGCACCACCATCATCACCCTCCAGGCTCTGAGCTCTGACCCCCACACACACACGGGTAGCCACGGCCAAGCCCTCCCTGGGCAAGGCGCGCCCAGGGTGACCGCTCCGCTCACCGGGAAGGCGATCTCGCACAACTTGGCCACCCACTCCTCGCTCTGCTGCTTGTCCGCGGCGAAGAGGTAGCTCTTGTCGCTGGTCTCCAGGCGGAAGACGGAGGTGCCGGGCCGGGGACCGGTTTCGGACACCAGCCCCACGCTGGTGCAGTCGGCCAGCCTCACCACCGTCTTGTCCAGCCGCCGGGTGCCCAGCCGCTCAAGCGGCGCTGCCGGCTCCTTGCAGTCGAAAAACTCCAGGCGTGCCACGCCGTGCTGGCTGGCCGGGTACAGCACGAACCAACTCCGCTTCCACCTCTGCAAGGTACCGGGGATGGAGAGCCGGTTACACCGGGTCGTCGCCGGAACGGCAGCTCGCTGCGATCCCCCCGATCGCGGCCCTCCCGAGAGTCCCGTTCCTCCGCCGCCCCGGACCCACTTCCCCAAACACCGAGCGGCGACCGGCAGCGAACTTAGCCGGCCCGGCGGCAAGTAGTGGTGGCGAGGCCAGCCCCGGCCGGCGGCAGGGACAGCGCTTAGCTCCCGGAAGGGAAGAAAAGAGCCGAAATGGCTCGAACCGACCCGTCCCGACCCACCTTGGTACCGAACTTGTGGCTGTGCTGCACCAGGAGCGACCCCTCCTTGGCCGGCGGGTCCATCCCGGGCCGCGAATGCGCCGCCACACGCCCCGCGCTTCCGCCCGCGGCCGCCAGTGGGGGCGGACACCGGGCGTGGCCGCACGTGGCGGGGGGGGACGGGACGGAGAGGGAGGCTGGAACTGGGGTCTAAGGGGAGGTGGGGAGGGAAAGATACTCTGCAGTCTGGATTGCCCCTTGCCGGAACGGGAGCAGCGGCCGAGCTTGCCCCGGTAGCGGTGGGAAAGCTGCGGCCTCCCCGGGAAGCAGCTGGCCCTTGACGCGCATCCCACCAGAGAGGGCTCGGCGCTGTCTTGAGGCCGGGGAGGTGACGGAGCCTTGGTCTTATCCCTGCAGCTTTCACATCTCCCACAGGCAGCGACTGAGCAAGGCCTAGCCGGGAGGAGGCACTGGGAGCTACAGCCTATGACCAGCGCCCACAAGGTCCTGGCATCCAGGGCCATCACCCCTAGGGACGTCATGATCCTCGCCCTGCGTACCAGCATTGTCCGGGGCACATCAGCAGAGCAGTTCTGCAAGTGCTGCTGCCAACAGCTTCAGTGAGAGGTGTTGGTGGCCATGTGAAATGGTGATCTGAGTGGCACAACACACCTTGAGGACTGGCCTGTGAAATAAGGGGTGTAGCACATCAAGAAGAGCAAACGCAGAAGAGGAAGAGGTTGCTTGGCATATCCTAGTTATGGCCTGGCTCTGGGAGAAAAAAAAAGGAAGTAAAGCAGTAGAGGTCACTTAGCTTCATGTGAAGCCGTGGAAGAAATAGGGTGGTGCTCCCAGAGATGAAAGGAATGGGGAAGAATCACAAGCAACATAGTGGTGTATGCATGGCCCTGCCTGACTTCCTTCTCTGGCAGTCTTCATGTACAGGCTAATGGCATCCACATTGCTCTGCCTCCAATCACACCGTATCCCTGGGCACCTTGGCCACTTCAGGGACTGCTCCCAGCATTGTTCCCACCATGACTGGCTGCTTTGCTCTACCCTAACAGCCTTCTGCAGGATCAGGCTCAAACTCAGCAAGGCCCAGCAGCAAAACTCAGCAGGAACTTGTGTCCAGCAAGCCCCAGCATTTCCTCCCTGCATGTGAATAACCCACCCTGGTAGATCTAAGCTGTTTTCTCTGTAGCATCATTGTCTGTCCTGCACCCCAGCTGATCAACTTGAAGTGCTTTGGACTCCTTGCTTTGTGCAGCCATACTGCTGGGTTTTGGGCAGATCTTGCTAACCCACAGTGCACTTCTCTCTGCTCAGTTGCTCTTGAGCTACTTCCTGCTTTGATGGCTCAAATGCCATGACCTGGCTCCCTAGCACTACATTAACCTGTCAAGGAAAGAGGGAGATGCCAAGAAGGCACCAACCAAATCCTGGGTTGCATCAAGAGGAGTGTGACCAGCAGGTC
>VZTY01007215.1:35089-45774 GCA_013400935.1 Turnix velox
GACATAAGGAAGAAATTCTTTACAGTGAGGGTGGTGAAGCCCTGGAACAGGTTGCCCAGAGAGGTTGTGTATGCCCCATCTCTGGAGGTGTTCAAGACCAGGCTGGACAAGGCACTGAGCATCCTGATCTAGTGGGAGGTGTCCCTGCCTATGGCAGGGGGGTTGGAACTCGATGATCTTTAAGGTCCCTTCCAACCCAAACTATTCTATGATTCTATGATTCTATGATAATACCACTTGGCTGGGGAAGGCTGTGGGGATGCTGCAGAAGGTGGGTTCACCTTACAACGAGACTGACAAACAGGAAAAGCAGTGAGAAAAAGAAGAGAGCCATTCAGTGACGACAAACACACACGTGACTCTGAAGGTGCAGGACAGGGAACTAATGATGTGGCGGCACTTCTGCAAAGACAGAACCCACAGAAGAGAGAAGATCGTGAGCCAAAAGTGTGTCAACAGCTCTGAACAGTGTGACAAAAGGCAAACTGCAGCCTGACATACGCAGGCAGGTGAGTCATGTGTGAGGCACATGAAGCAGCCCTGATCTCATGGACCTGCTGAGCCAGAGAGGCCTCACACCCTGGGCCCAGCATGAGGGCATCCACAGGAAACGTGATGCATATACAGGGATGGTGACAGCCCATCACCGGGGAGCAGCGCTGAGGGTGCTGTGCCCCAGGAAGCTGCGGAGGTGGGAGCAATAACTGCTCTGGGCCTGCATGGGGAGAATATCCCCAGCTGGGGACACTGGGAGCCATGGCGCAGGGGGCTGGCGTGGTCACCAGGCTGAGCCCCATTGCCAGCAGCATCCCCGGAGCTCAAGGGCTGCGTGTCGAGGAACAAACTCAGCACCGGGCCCAGCCCACAGTGACCGGTGCGGCGGGAGCTCCGGCCCGGCTGGGCTACTGAGGGCCCGCCCCCAGCCCCGGCTCCGCTCCAGCAGAGAGGATAGGACAGGATCCTCCCTGGCGATCTCCTGGGAAGAATGAAACTCCCGACCCACCACGGGGTGGTTCTGCCCTGGGCTACGCCGTTTCCCCCCGCCAGCTCCCCGCCCCGCCTCGCGGCTCCACCCGCCGGGGCCGCCCCCTGCGCTGCGCTGCGGCGGGCGCGTCTCCGCGGGGGAGGGCGGCGGAACCGTCCCTGCGCGCATCCCCCCGTCCCTCTGCGCATCCCTCCATCTCTCAGTCCCTTTCCCCGTGTATCCCTCTGTTCCTCCGTGCGTCCTTCCGTCACTCCGCGCGTCCCTCCGCACATCCTTTCTGTGCCTCCACATATTTCTCTGTCCCTCCTTGTATCCCTCTGTTTCCCCCGCGCACCCCTCCGCCCGTCCCGGGCACCGGCAGGGCCACTCCTGCGTGGGTATGGCGGGGCGGCCGTGCTTCCTCTGCGGCGTGGTGGAAGGTAGGTCGCTCCGGGGCCCCGCCCGGGCATTGCAGGGGCTGGCCCCGTCCACACAGAACGAATAGGGGATTGGGAAGGGCTCCGAGGCCCTAGCTGCCCCCGGGACCCCGGGTATTGAGAAGGCGGAGATCCTGCACATCACCTTATTTCTGCCCAGGGGTACGGGATCAGCACTTTCAGCTGGTTCTTACCAGTTCTCCACAGACACCTCAGCACAGCCAACCCTCCCACACTGTACTGGGTTATTTTCTTAGCTCTGGACATGGGGGCAATATCCCATTGAAGAGCTTGGTCTCCAGTGGGTGATCCATATGGCTCAGCCCTGTCCTTCTCCCCCATCCCCAGACCCCCTGTAGCTCAGCAACTCTGGACCTGAGCCAGGCCTGGCACCCACTAGCAAAAGCATCCCCACTTTTTCTTGCAGTACCCCACTGAGGCACCTGTATACTGCCTTTCCTGGGAGGAAGCAAAAGCACCATGTAAATAAGCATAAAGTGCAGGGATGAAGAAGTTGATAGTAAAAAAAGAAATGTGAGTCAGAAAGAATTGTTGATGTCGGAAAGCTGACATGGGAAAACGAAGGACATAGACGCTGCCAGCAGAGCCATTTGAGGAGGAGGTCCCTAAAGAGTGAGGAAATTAGTGTTCTTCACCCTGGTTGCTCAGGACCAGGGTCAAGCTGGAGCAGGGCCAAGGCAGACCAGGAGTAGGTAGCATGCCCTACGTAGAGCCCCCTGCTCCCTCCTGTCACTCTGGATGTTGCTACAGCAGCTAGAGAATGGACTGACACCTCTTGTTGACCTTCATCCAGGACAGAGGAAGGGCTGAGGAACAGTTGTAGCCTTAGGACAGTGCTTGCCAGTGTGCTCCTTAGGACTTTGCTCATGGTTGCGAAGAAGTTGCTGAGAGACATCTCAGGTAGCCCAGAGTTTGGCAAGTGATGGTGTTGGTGGATTGCTGATGTAGTGATTTGGGTCTCCAAAAAGACAGAATACCAACATCACTCCTTTGGAGATGCAGTCACAGGTACAGACAGGATTATACTGGTACAATTTAAGTCAATTTACTGGTCAGAATACACTAGGGTGGCACTTTCAAAAGAGATGCTGCTGGCAGGGCATATGTAAGGGGTGAGTGTGGTATTTACAAGGCAGCATCAGTTCACAGAAAAGTGATGAGGTCCTGGGACCTCCTTGTGAGCTGAGCAGTATCTCCTATGGGTTGGGAAATAAAAAATCATGGAAATAGTTTCTTTGGCTGAAATGTTTGTTAGGATCCTTGAGTGGTCATAGATTTGTCCCTGTGAATGCATGGTGGGGCATGACTAGAAAGTCATATATATATATATTATTTCAAAGTATATGCAACAGCCTCGTAGAGATGTTCAAGCAAGGAGAAGATTTGCCTGCAAATAAGATAATATTTGGTGTGCTCTTTGGTGTAATCTGCCACATCATTGCCTCCCTCTCCCCCCAAGTGACTCTGAGGGCTGCAGGGTGGGCTCCCACCAAAGGGATCAGGGCATCATGGTCCCCTCCCAGGCAGAGCAGGTGGGAAATGCTGACTTGTTTCTGGGTGCAGAGGGCTGGTCCTTTCTCCCAAAGTAAGAGTCACTGCAATCTGCCCTTGGGAGGTTCAGTGCATTCACTTTAAGAAGCTGTAAAATCTGCATCTCTCCAAACCCATTTACCTACCTGTTCTCCCGCTGCCCTCATGTGAACTGCTTTGCTTTCCACTGGGTATTCTTTCTTGCTGGCTTTGTAGACAGCTCTGCCCCTCCCAGATCTTCCTTACATGCAGAAATAAGAAACACTTTCCTTGTAAGAGTTTCCAACAGGGGAATGGGAGCTGTACATCCAACAGTGTCCCTGCTCGTTCTGTCCAGTCAGACTTACTCCTTGCCACACAGAGCACAGGGCAGACTTTCAGCTGCTGTGATGCTGCAGCCTCAATCTTGTGTCAGATATTGGTGCCCAACAACCACATAAAGTCTGTGAAATATCTTGTGGAGTCAAAGTCCCCAAACTTGTGGGGATCCCAACGTGTTGGCTTGTGTGTTCCTGGTCTGAAGAGCTTGCCATGGGACAGGGATGATGCCTCAAAGTCCTGCCCTGCCACAGTGCAGGTTTGTGTTTACAGGGCGTAGGGAAGAGGTGTGACAATGCAATTTTCATTTTGCAGTGATTAATGACACAAATCAGACTTTTGTAGCCTGTAGAGGTGAGTGATGATGCTTTCCTTGATGGAGCCTGACACTGCACAGAGATGCAGAGAGAGACACAGTTGGTCACTGCAAAGAAGAAAAATCTCCAGGCAGGAAAACTCTAGGATAGATGTACAGTAGCTCTATTCTTTGGTGCACCCCAAAATCATGCCTTATAACCTGGTCTGTCCTCAGCAGTCTCCTCCAGGCTTGGTTCTTACTGTGTCAGTTCTTTCTCCCAGGTCAAATTCTACCTTGTGCAATTCTTTCCAGCTGCCTCTCTCTGGGAGGAATGGAACCACAGGCATTATGCACATTTAAGCAATGCCCAGCAAGAGCATAGAAGAACATTTGAACCATCCAGATAGGTCTCTGGGCTGAAGAGCAACCTCTTAAGGATAGTAGAGAAGACTCTTTTTTAAGGTGGTTACTGACAACTGTATTTTGGTTGTTTTTTCCCCTTTTACAGGTTTCTATGGAAGACCGTGGTCTATGGAACAGAGGATACTTCTCTTTCAATGGCAAGTACCCTGAATTTTCCTCTCAGGAAGTTCTAGCCTGTTGCAGAGGAATCAAGGCAGAAGTGCTGTGGTGGCAGGAGTGGTGAGGAAAAACACGGTGGAGGGAGGGAGGCTTCTGGGGCTGGCCTGAACACTGGGGCAAAGGCAGCAAAGGGGGCTCAGGCTTCTCTCTGTGCCCTGCAATCCCTGTAATTCTGCACTCTCAGATCCAGCCGAGGGAAAAATCCCCCTGCTCTGCAGGGGGGTTGGAACTCGATGATCTTTAAGGTCCCTTCCAACCCAAGCTATTCTATGATTCTATGATTCTATGATTTGGTGGCTGTGGGATGGCCAGGCAGCCCAAGGATGCGCAGACTGATGCTGGCAGTGCTGCCCTGTGCCAGCAGATGGTGCTGGGACTCTGCCACAACCCATCTGTTCCCCGATGTGCTTGGCTGAGGGGCCACAGATGCAGATACAGAGAAATGTAACCCACAGAATTTGGTGAAAACATGCAAGAAGGAAAACACTTTTTTTTTAGAAGTATGTTAGGAATGAGAATATGTCTAATGATGGCCTTTTCTGGTACTGGACTGGGATGTATGTTCACATGTTTATGACATGAGCAGAATGCTTTGAGTGATCCCTCCTCCTTGCTTCACAGGCTGAAACACCAGGGGCTCAACTGCTACATGTACGCGCCCAAGGACGAGCTGAAGCATCGATTGCTCTGGCGAGAGCCCTACACGGAGCATGAGGCAGGTAGCGGCTCTGCTGCACCCCCGCATGGGTGGGATTCATGTGTCCCAGGTCCTCAAGGGTGAAGCATGGTCTGTTCTCATCAAGTTCCTTCCAGGAACCTGCCCATTGCAGAGATTCCCCCACCGCGAGTAAAGTCCTAGACCCTGCACAACACAAAGAGCCTCCCTAGACCTGGCCATCCTGGAATTGCCTAGGAGCCCACATTTCATGGGGGGATCCTTATGTGGGTCTCTGACAATGTGCTCAAGGGTCCACAGATCCTCACAGAGACACCTCTCTGTCCCAGGGCACTGGGAAATTTCTCCCCTGGTCCTCTCCCCTCCAGATGCTCTCTTATGTCTCCTGATGCGCTCAGATCCTTCCTTTCAGACCACTGTGGTTCTCTCTCCCCCTGTCCCTTATGTCTCTCCATCCCTTGCCTCTCAGCACTCACAGCATCCCTTCTGCTCTGTCCCCAGCCCGCATGCACTCTCTCATTGAAGCTGCCCAAGAGCAGGGTGTGGAGTTTGTTTTTGCCATTTCTGCCGGCCAGGACATGGTGTTTTCAAGTGCTGGGGATCGGCTCCTGCTGCAGCAGAAACTCAGGCAGGTACCGTGAGGCCATTTCTTCCTCCCACCGCTCCCAGGCGAGGGACATGCAAGCTTATGTTTGGGTCCCCTGCACACCCCAAAGGCCACTGTTCCAGCTGCTGCACCTCAGGGAGCAGGCTTATGGGGTGCAGAGGGGCAGATGGAGAGTTGAGGGCTCCGTGGGTGCCTGATGACTAGTAGGCAGTGCTAGGGGCAGGAGAGGGACCAGCCAGGCTTCAGGGCTTTCTGGGCAGCACTAGAAGCTGGTACAAGTTGGTGCTGAGCCCTCAGTCCTTGAGGAAGGCAAAGAGCCTGTGGCATGGTAGTTTTTCCCCATGGGCATGGAGTGAGGTGGGACTGTGATCTGGGCTGGCATGGGGGCCATGGTGAGGGCTGATCTGCTTGCCCCATCTCTCCAGGAACCTCAGAGCTCTGCTGTCCCAGGCAGCAGGAGCACGTCTGGGGCTCGCTTGCCTCCTTTCTCTCTGCTGCCCAGGGATCCCAGCAGCACATGCCCATGCCTGCAGGTGGCTGCCATGGGGTGCCGCTCCTTTGCACTGCTCTTTGATGACATCGACCCCTGCATGTGCCAAGCTGACAGAGATGTCTTCGCCTCCCTGGCACAGGCTCAGGCGTCTGTGGCCAACGAGGTGTATCGGGAGCTGGGCCAACCCTCTGTCTTCCTCTTCTGCCCTACAGGTACTGGTTGCACTCAAGTGGCCCCACTCCCACACACCTCCTCCCTGGGTGCCCAGTGCTTGGCCAACCATGGCCTCAGCAGACCAGGATACCCTTCAGCTGGCAGTATCCAGCACCTGTGTCTGCTCACAGTTGATTGCCATAGCAGCCTCCATTGCTCCCCCCAACCCCCATCATGCTCCTGAGCTTGGAGATATCCCCAGACACCTCAGGACTAGGAGAGGACCAGGCTGTAGGCTGGCTGGTTCTTCGGCAGCCGTGCTTTTTCTATTCCCTGCACTACACATCTCTCCTGTCCCTATCCGTGTTGGGTGTCTGATCCCACACAGCCTCTCTTCTCCCCTCCCAATCTCTCTGTCCCCCAAGAGGTGCTCTGTGCTCTCTCCCCAGAGTACTGCGGCTCTCTCTGCTCTCCCAGCCCCAGTAAGTCCTGCTACTTGCTGACCCTTGGCCAGGAGCTGCTTCCAGGGATTGGTGTCATCTGGACAGGTAAGTGGACAACCCAGATCTGTCAGGGTGTGCTGTTCCAGCCAGGCTGTGGGTCTGCTCTCCTGGCTGGGTACTGGATGCCCAGACATGCATATCCCTGTCGGGAGTTTGCATGATGGACTGTGCTGCCTACTGCTCCATACACATCCATGCTGTGATGCTCCAGGCCCAAAGGTTGTATCACGAGAGCTCTCAGCCACACTTCTGGAGGAGGTGGAAAGTGTCCTGGGGCGCTGCCCTGTCATCTGGGACAACCTATATGCCAATGACTATGACTGCAGACGCGTCTTCCTGGGGCCCTACACGGGACGTGCCCCTGGCCTCATGCCCAAGCTCCGTGGGCTGCTCCTTAACCCCAACTGTGAGCTCCAGGCAAACTTCATCCCCATACACACACTGGGCAGCTGGTTTCAGAGCGAGCTGAGGAGCTGTGCCCAGCCTGATCATGCAGGTACGTGGCCTCAGTGCTGGAGGCAGCTCTGTATGTGTGACCTCAGCTCTGACTGTGTGCTTGTGCATCCAGGACAGGGTCCTGGCTGTCACTGCCCACCTTTTCTGGGGCCCTGCAGGCTTTCCTGCTTGGCAGCCTGAGTGAGGTGTCTCACCTGGCTGGGCACCACTCACTAGCCCCAGGCATAGGATGCATCCTGGGCATATCTTCTTGGGGCAGGGAGGGTTTTTCCCTCCTTCGCTGTGGTATGGAATAGTTCCATCAAGAAAAGATGTGCTGTCTGTGCTGATGAGCTCCAGTTCTTTAGGGATGGAGACTGCAGCAAGCCTGGGGGACAGCCAAGACACACAGAAGGGGAGCTACAGCCCCCAGGAGGCTTTGGAGTTGGCACTGTTTGACTGGGTGGCTGAGATAAACCGCCAGGCTTTGGAGCCAGGTAGGTGATGAATTCACACCATGCAGCATCCCTTACCTGCCTGAATAGCTGGAATGGCTCTGCTGGGAGCTCAATGGGGTGAAGGAGCCCCATGCCCTAACTGTTTGGGTGAAGCTCCCTGGCTGGTGCTGCAGTGAGATCTGTCATGGTGGGCTGAGTGTGCAATGCACCACACTGCCCTGGCTGTGTTCCAGAGGGTATCTTCTTATATCTAACATCATGGAAGCTGAGGCCCTGCTATGGCTCTGGAAGAGGGGGTTCATCCAGGAGCATGCTTGGGTTTTCCCATTGTTTGCCTCTGCAAAGCCCGTGGCCTCACCCACCGTGAGGGCCTGAATACTGGGGTACAGTACTCTGGTCCCTGCCAGCTCAGAGATGGAGTTTTTGGCCACTGCCAGGCAGCAGTTTCCTTGCAGGTGCCAAGAAGAGCTTCCTCCTTGTTCATTTCTGCCAGGGGGAAGGATCCCAGGACACTCCAGCATCAGCATCAAGGGAGGAACAAAACTGCAGCACAGTACAGCAGGAGGACAAGAGGTTATGCTCAACCCCCAGCCCCACAGCTCTTTTCCCAGTGACCAGCACTCCCCTGAGCTGGCACCAGGAAAGGGAAAGAAGGAGGTGATCACGGAGCCTGAGAAGTTTGGTGAGAGCAGGACCTCTGCTAGTGGGCAGCAAAGCCCTACTGGAGATGGGAACCAGCTCACCGTGGAGAGCACAGAGAGCTGTGAGTCCTGCTCTGCTCTGCCTGGTACAGCTGGGAGTGTCCAGTTCGCAGGATCCCCAGTGGCTTCTGAGACTCTCCACAGCCCAGGCCCCACAGTGTGCTGCAGCAATGGGGCCAATGACAGCCAGAATCTTCCCTTACCCACCAATGATGCCAGGCCAGGGGGTGACAGCCTCTCCCAGCCCCTCAACAGCACCCAGCCTGACACGGCCCAGACATGCCAGGGGCTTGGGGCTGGCACCACACCTGGTCTCCCAGCACCACTCACTGATGGGGCTGGCACCAGCCCCAGCTTCCCAGCACTGCTCACTGGTGAGAGTGGTGCTAGCCCTGGCCCTGCAGCATCATTGACCCCAGAGGAAGCTGGATCCAGCCCCATGGCAACAGTGAATCCAGAGGAGGCCAGGTCCAGCCCCAATACTCTGGTGGCCCCAGAGGATGCTAAGTCAATCCAGGCAGCACCAGTGACCCTGGAGGAGGCCAGGTCCAGTCCCACAGCTCCTGTAACCCCAGAGGAGGCCAGGTCCATCCCTACAGCACCAGAGACTCCAGGAAAGGCTAGGTCCATCCCTACAGCACCACTGACCCCAGAGGAGGCCAGGTCCATTCCCACAGCTGCTGTGACCTCAGGGAGGACCAGGTCCACCAGCCCCACAGATCTGGAGATTTCAGAGGAGGCCAGGTCTAGTCCCACCACTCCCATGACCCCCAAAGAGGCCAGGTCCAGCCCCACAGCACTGATGACCCTGGAGGAGGTGCGGATGCTGGTAGAACTCTTCTACCTGCCCTACCATCATGGGCCACAGGCACAGCATCTCCTGGAGCATTTCCGGTGGCTTCGGGCAAACAGCCTCAGCGTGGGGGTCCCAGCCACGGCACCCAATGCCTGCGAGGTAAGGCTGGTCCAGGCACTGCTGCAGGATGGTGCTTGTCACGGGAGCTCTGATGCCTGGTCTGTCCCCAGGGCACGAAGTGGCGTGGCCGAGCCCAGTCCTTCCAACTGCTCTGCACTCAGATCTGCTGCCTGCACAGCCGCTTTGTCAGCACTGCTGGACGGGCACTACTCTACGATCTCCACCCCTACCTCTGGGACATTCGAAACATGCTGCTGGCTGCCAGTGCCTTCATCTGCTGGTTGGGTAGGTGTCTGCTGCCTCCAGAGCACTTAGTTGCATCCTGGCCAGATCCAGCCGTGTCAAAGTACAGGGGCTCCCAGGCACACCCAGAGCATCTGAAGCTCATTCTGTGGTGATCTACCTTTTCTCTCCCAAAAGAGGTGAAGGTGCCCTGTGACCCTCCCCCAGCCAAGGGTGGACATGCTTGATACCTTCCCTGTTGCTGACCCTTGCTCACCATCTCACTTCCCTTGCAGATGGCCATCTCCTCTGTGACCCTGACCCCAAAGGCACCTGGGGAAGCTGCTTTGGCTGTAAGTGTACCAGTGCTGCCCTGCCTCACCCTCCTGGGCAGTGGGGCCTTGGCAGCTGCTGTCCATCACCTCCAGCCCCACAGCAGCAGCCAGCACTCATCATGGGCTGCCCTTTCCCAAGTGGAATAGGAATGGCCATGGGAAGTCTAGCAGCCCTGTGTGCCCTGAGACACTGAGGCAGGATCAGGCACTGCTGCTAGGGACAGGGCAGTCATCAGAACAACCCTTTCTCACAGTCTAGAGGAAATAACTTATTCCTCGTGCATTTTTAACCCAAGGGGCACTTAGCCTTTCTGGTGAAAGGGATCCATGGGCCACTGGGAGCTGTAATGCCCTGGAAGACAGAGGCAAGGTGGGATTTTGAATACCCATGCCACACTTTGGGAGCCTCCATTCCTCTCATTTTGTGAGCCCCCATTCCTAGCATTTGGGGTTCTTTGGTTGCTCTTGGAGCCTCATGATGAAGAAATGTTACCAGGTAAGAACTTGAAAGGGTTTCCAAGTCCAGTGTGGGACAGAGCCTTGTGCCTTGAGCCAGTACCACCTGGCTGTGCCAGGCTGCAGCTTCTCAACTGTAGCCAGGAGATATGTCTTTACCTTAACACCTTTCATGGAGGCAAGATCATACCTTTCCCCATTCCCCACTTCAAACCCAGTTGCAAAGGGTGTGCTGCTACCCCAGTGCATTGGGCTGGCTGCCAGTGCCCAGGAGAGGTCTTGTGCCTCTTGTGGGGTCAGGTCCTAAGAACTGTGACCAGTGTGATCATGATGTTGCTGTGAGGTGGAGAATGATCTCCCCCTCGTCAGCAGGTCTTTGTTCACCTCACTTTTGTCTGTCTCCTGCTGCCTTCAGGGTGCCAGGGCATCACTGCCCCGATGCTGCTGGGGGGAGATGCTGAGCCTTGGGTGCGTCGTGGGGGCCTCTTTGGAGAGCTTCAGGTGAGAGCTTGCCCATATCTGTGGGGCCTGAAGGAGCTGTTGGACAGGCAGAATCTGAGCTGCTGCTGCTGGCCCTGCA
>VZTY01007216.1:17982-76013 GCA_013400935.1 Turnix velox
TCCTCCTGACACTCACCCCTTCCATGCTTATAAACATGAATGCGGTCACCCCTCATTCTCCTCTTCCCCAAGCTAAAGAGACCCAGCTCCCTCAGCCCTTCCTCAGAAGGGAGATGCTCCAATCCCTTCATCATCATTGTGTTGATGCCCTCCTTCTCCAAATTTGTGTGCCAGTGTTTTTTTCACTTCATGTCAACTTTGTTTAACTCAACTGGCTCTTCTCTCCTGCAGCTGTTTATTCCCTGATGTGCTTAAAAGCAAGGAACCTCTTTTCTTCCTGGCCTTGTTTCTCCTAGACTAAACAAGCCAAGCTCTTACTAGGGTTAAACCTCTCGACTCTTGCCAAAGTTTCTGCAGAATTTTCTGTAAATCAGCAAAAGGCTTCTATGTTTGAGTTGCACTGGAATTTCACTGTCAGTGTTTTTGTGTGGGGGAACCCAAAACTGAAAGCAAATCTTGGGTTTTATGAATCCATCAAGTCCCAAATTGGCAAGGAACATTGGTTTGGATTCAGTGTCTACGTGTGTCCACCCTGTTGGACTCACTCATTTTGGATCTGGTGTTGCTCTGCTGTTTTCAGCTTCAATGTGGGGATGTCCAGAGATGGGTAGGATTGGATTAGATGATCTCTTGATGTCCCTTCCCATCCCTGATATTCTGTGAACTCAACACTGAGCAAGCTCTGAGCTTGAAGCTGCCAAGTTTGATGGTTCCTGTGCTCAGCAGCAAACCCACCCAGAATGCTAGAAGAAGGATTTTCATCCCAAAATACATTCAGGGTAGGAAAAACATGCCTTTGCTGTGGAGCTGATGGCCAGCATAGGGCTGATTTCAAGAGAACTTTTCCAGGATGAGACAGAGAGAAGGGTTTCTATTGCAAAAAAGCAGAAGCTCTTTGTAAACATCACTGCTGGGGAGCAGCTGCAGAAATAACCAGTTTATTGACATAGCCATGAAGCCTTGATCAGAGGGGAATTGCACTTGGACTGGTTTTCCCTGAACTGATGTAACTAGAAGCCAGTTAATAAATATTCCACTAGAAACAAGTATTTAACAGTAATAGAAATAACCAGATTTCTCTTCTGTGCTGTTCCCTTCCTGTAGTTCATCATTGAGATGCTTCACTGCAAAACAGCTCCCAATTTTTAAGAACACTTGTTTTGCTTTCAAGTTACAGTTTGTAGAAATACATAGAAGCCTTATTTAATTTTTATAATAAAAACTTCATTTTCATTTGGTTTCAGAACCAAACAGCAGGTGTTTTAAGGTTCCTAAAGTGTATCAAGGGAGACATCCTGCAAGACGAAGAGGGAGGAATGCACAAGGGTGATAAAGTCAACATTAAGTGGGTTAAAAAACGCATTTTATGCTTCAAAGTGTAGAATTAAGTCTTGCTCCAGCCCCAGAAGTATGCAGTCCAAGAGGAGATCTGTGGAACTGGTTATTCTGGAGGCTTTGTGTGGTCACTCCGTCATATTTAGGGTGATGATGATGATGGTGGAGCATCCTGCATCTCCTCCCTTTTGAAGTCTGTGGCATTTTTAACTCCTGCAGGGTTTTCACCAGTGTCTGTGTTGGAACTGGGGGCATTTTGCTTCTGGGAACTAGTGAATCAAACTCTTCTCATGTCGGGCTCTGAAGATTAATTCTGAAGTGATTTTTTTTTTCAAGTTTGTTGGAATACTCCACCAAAGGTTTTTGTGACCAATCTGAAAATAGCATCCTGTTTAATGTGTTTATTTTCCTGGGTCAAGAATCCTGTAAGACAGAATGGTCTGCTAAAGGTCTTTTAATGGTTTCTAAATTTGCCTGGGCTGTTTCATCTATTGACATTTTCAATATTTAAAAGATGCAGTGGGAAAATATGGGAATGAACAAAAAGATTATTGGTCCAGGGTCTGCAGAATGAGGTATTATACCTGAATAAAGTCCTTAATTTTCCTAAAAACTCACTTTTAAATTGCTATTGAAAGATTTTTTTTTAAAAAAACCACCTTTCCAAGATGATGTTTTCTTTAATTTCGAAACAATCAGTGGAAAAGCTGAAAGGAGTTCAGGAAGTTGTTTCACTGCACATGTCTATATGTCCTAACTCCAAATTAAACTAGGATATTTATCAGAAATTGTTTCTTTCCCAGTGTCAGTTCTGTAAACAGGAATTAGTTTCCTCTTAATTGTGGAAGTTAATGTTACTTCCTATGGTTTGAGGAGCTCAGAGTATCTAAAGCTGGAACAGGGAGCTGAGCTGAAGCATCTCTTCCAGATGTTTGGGGTTTTTTTCCCCATCCTTCTCCCTTTTTCTGTGGACATTTAATAACAAACTTAACATCCATTGAGGACATGCTGCTCTGAGTGAGGAGGAGACAAGAGTTGGGGCTGAGTTAGGCCTTCATGTACATAGAAAACCATGTTTGTGGGTGTCTGACAAGGTTCAGGACCTTGGCGGAGATATCATCAGCATTTTGGGTGGCTACAAGGATGCTCAGAGGGCTGGAGTGCCTCTGCTGAGAGATTTGGGATTATTCAGTCTGGAGAAGACCCCTGGGAGACCTCACAGCATTCTCCCAGTGCCTGAAGGGGATACAGAAAAGCTGGGGAAGGGCTGTTTTCCAGGACATGGAGTGACAGGATGAGGGGCAATGGTTTGAAACTAGAGCAAGGAAGGGTTAGGTTAGACATTGGGAAGAAGTTCTTAACCATGAGGGTGGTGAGACACTAGAGGAGGTTGCCCAGAGAGGTGGTGGAGGTCCTATCAATATCTGGAGACATTCAAGGCTTGCTGAGGTTCTGAGCAACCTCATCTAGTGCAGGATGTCCCTACTCACTGCAGGGACAAGATGGACTTTGAAGGTCCCTTGTAACTCAGCCCATTCTATGATAGAGTTATGATTCCTGATGATATTTTGTTGTTACTGGAATTTTGGATATTACAAAACAAAATTCAGCTATGTGCTGTGGAGCTGCTTGCTGTAATCAGCAGAGATAAAGCAGCAGCATTTTGTTGTGCAACCCTTCCTGTTTCTGTGCCAATCCTATGGAAATTCCATCAATTTTTACTTCATTTTCTTGCTACTGGAAAGACCATTCAATATTTATGACCTGACTTTTCAGTCTGATGCAAAACAATACAATAGCATGGAATAAAATCAATGCCTGTATCAGTTACACTTCTTAAGGTATTAGAAAAAGCCTTTTGTTCTTCTTTATGCCAAATGTTTGCAGGCAGCAGCTGCAAAAAGGGCTCCCACTTCTTCCTACCATTCAAATTTTAGGAAGAGGAGGGTGAAATCACTCCTGTATCACTTTGTAAGGTGGTCAGGATGTGTTTCCTGAAACTAAAAGGAAGGTTAAAGGGAACAACCCTGCTCCAAGCAATACTTTGCCCCTTGTTATTTTCTAGGTTAATAAGCGAAGGTTTAAACACACATTTACACTTGTCTGTGCAAACACTCTGCAATTCTTTTGGCTGCCTAATCAGTAGATAAGGCTTTATTATTTTGCAATGTGTTTATTAATCCTTTAACTCTTGTTTTGTTCTTGAAATGGTAGAAAATACCTCATGGAGCTTTTTTAGGTTTTTTTTCCCCTCCTACCCTTTAATGCCTCCTTGTTGTAGAGCTGAAAACTCACTGTTCAAAGCAGTTTTTCACCTGATTGTATGAATTTACATCACTGTTTTGCATTTCCATCCAAACAAGTAGCTGTGCCAACCAAAGACAACTCTGTTTATCTTCTCCAAAGCAAGAGTTGGACCAGGTTTTCCCACATTTCCCCCTGCCACCTTCCTTCCCCAGGGAGTTCTTGGTGGTTGATAGTTGGGAGAAGCAACCGCACTTCTTAGAAGGGAGTCTTTTCCCATGAGAAAATAAATACTGGGCTGCTGTTTGCAGGATTCCCAAAATAAATGGCATCTCTCCAGCTATCTGAACTAGAAAAAAAGAAAAAAACCAAACCCACTAGTTTGTCTATCCTGGTTTCTTCTATTCTCATTTAGATTTAGTAAACTTTTGAAAAATTTCAGGCTCATCTGTACTAAATCTTCTATTTATACAGACTCTTCTGTCTGAAACCCTGAAAGCTCTTTGAAAAAAGGCAATATTTCATTTTTTTTAGGATGTTGCTGTTTGATGTTATCATAGAAAAATACTCTTCTCTCCTTCCTATAAGGAGATTCTCAATTAGCAAGTGCTTAAACCAAGGTGCAGACAGAGAAGAGTGGGTGGCAAAACAGTAGCTGAAGAGTCATTATCTTAAGGAAGAAATAGAATTTTAAAGACTGGATCGACCTTACAAAGGTTTCCAAATTAAAGTGAAGTGGGCAATCAGCTTTTCTCTTCTTCTCAATGTTCTTAATGTGTTTCAAGTGACTGAGGAGCTTTTGTGCATCTTGAGAAAGCAGCTTGAGTCCAGCTTCTGTCTGATCTTGCAATATCTTTGTAGCTGGTGTGAGGTGTGTAGAAGGTTTGTGGGTTTAACCCTCCTCTCTGTAGAATATTATGCCCTGTGAGACATTGTGTGCAGTGAAATCATCCATTTCTTTGGTTTTCAGAGATATTTACCAACAACAGAGGTGGGTTTCGTGGCTCTCACCTAAATTAGCCCATGACCTTTGCTAGGAAACCTCAGCACACTTCTAGGAAACCACAGCACACTTGTGTGTTTTGTTTATTCATAGTTACACACTTGGTGTTTTCCACTCCTGTCTTTGCTACTGTCCCTTGTCCATGAGGTTAAAGGGACAGCCATTGGGTTCTGACGTTGCTCAGCCAAACCTTCTCACCTCTGCCTTAAAATGTGTTTTGTAGTATCTTCACTGCAGCTTCCAACATAAAAATTTATGATAATGCTTCATTTTTATAGAGTTTTTTGCTTTTCACAGCACTGGTAGGTGGGAGAAGTCAACTCTAATAAGTTTACAAAAAAATCAAGTCTACATCTTGGTTTTTTTGAGGTTTTTCTGCACTAAGAACCTTATAAAATCACTTTAACATTCTCCTTTTTGTTGTTCCTTGTAGGATCAGGATCCAGGCTGTCAATGAAATTGGGGCTGGACCATTTAGCCACTTTATCAAAGCCAAAACCAGGCCATTACCACCATTACCTCCTCGGTTAGAGTGTGCTGCAGCAGGTCCTCAGAGCCTGAAGCTCAAATGGGGAGAGAGTGGCTCCAAGCTTCACACCACAGATGACATGGTCTACATTTTGCAGATAGAAGACAGAAATAAAAGGTAAGGGGTTCTAATCTTGTCCTTCTGTTGGTGAAAGTTAATTCTGGATCATCCTAATGCATCTGTGAATCATGATAAGAAAAAAATCTTGTTTTCCTGATTACTTGACACCCATGGGGTTGGAACTAGATGATCTTGAAGGTCCCTTCCAACCCAAACTGCACTATGATTCTATGTGTAGATGCAAAATATTGTTTTAATAGGGATTCTGTGCCTGTTAACTGAGCCAGAGCTTTTAAAGATATATTATAGAGCAATGAAAATCAAGGTTTCTGCCAAACCCTGTCCCTTTTGCCAAAAAAAAAAATGAATCCCAAGTGTCATGGTCGTGGTGCTTTACCCTTTGGAATCCCCAGAGCAAAGATTCTGCACCCAACGTGCTTTGTGTTAATAAAACAAATGTTACAAAACTTTGCCTTGCCTGGGAAAGGCAAAATTAAACAGAACAAGGGCTTTTTTTTTGGCCAGGGTAGTGATGATGGTCAGGGTTTTACAGCTGTAATCATCTGGAGCATTAGAAGATAGAGCTTGGCATCATCTTTGTAGAGATCAGTTAATTCAGAAATAAGAATGTAAAAGAGCTCATCTGCTGCCCTGAAATCCTCTTCAAAGCTGGGAGAGCTTTTGATGTGCAAGAAAAAATGAACATTAAGCAGTCAGTGCTCAGCAGAAAGTATTTTCCAGTGTAAACTTCGTATGGGGAGATTGGATAAACCAGCTCCAAAGTTGAGATGAAATATATTGGATTAAAGGAGAGGAAGAAGGAAAGAGAATATGTGAGACAATAAGCACTTGGGTGAATTAATTGCATAGACGGCTGATAATTTATGAAGAAACGCTCTTAATGAGCTTAATTAGGTAAAATAACTGATGTATCAAGTAGATAATCCTTAGGGACCTTCACTAGAGAAGATGATTTTCTGCAAATTAGCATGATTCCATTAATTTGAGTAGAGCTGGTGCCAGCTGAAGATCTGACCCCCCAAAGCTTTTAATTGTAGGAAATAAAAGCACCATGAATGATGCCTAAACACCTCCCACTGTCTCAGGACTGGCTCAGAGCAGGTACATGCTCCCCTGGGTTCATCTTGAGAGGTGTCCAGTGATTCTAAAGCTCCATCTGAAAGTCCTGAATGATGCTTGGCAGGAGCCCATCACCTGTAGCAACGTTGTGATTGAGCCAGCTCTTTAAGAAGCTTCCAGCTAGGCTGCTTTTCTTTGCTTTCATGGAGCACTGCGGGAAGGATGGGGAAGAACCACAAATTGTTTTAAACCTCTTCTTAACTGGGAGGAAATAATAAGTTTCCTTGGAAGAATAAAATACACTCTGTTACCTGGCAGCTGGGTGGGGAAAGCATTTTCCCCCTTGGCTTTTCCATGAGGTATGAGCCATCATCCTTTGCTTTTTCACCCATTTTCAACTTTTTTCCCATTGCAAATGGTCTCTTAAGAGCTGTTAATTAGGAGGAGTTTGAAGTTATTGGTCTGCTAGGTCTTTGTTGCGTTAGATTTGCTTTGGAGTCCGTGTGAGCTCTCAAAGATGCAGAGAAACAGCTAAAAATCTACATTGCTCTGATTGTCTCTGCTTGAATTGAGCCCTTGTGTGAAGCTGCTTCCTTTGGTGGTTGGGGTTGTTCAGCCTGGAGAAGAGAAGGCTCAGGGGGGACCTCACAGTAGCTTCTCACTACCTGAAGGGGGCTACAGAAAGGCTGGGGTAGGACTTTTTAATGGGATGTGAGATGGAAGGACTAGGAGTAATGGATGCAAATTGGAAGAGGGGAGATTGAGGCTGGAAATAGGAAGTTCTTTCCTGTGAGGGTGGTGAGGCACTGGAAGAGGTTCCCCAGAAGGTTGTGGATGCCCCCTCAATCCCTGGAGGTGTTTAAGGCCAGGCTGGATGAGCACCCTGGTGTAGTGGGAGGTGTCCCTGCCTATAGCAGGGGGGTTGGAACTAGATGATCTTGAAGGTTCCTTCCAACCCAAACCATTCTATGATTTTATATGGCCATCAGAAGAATCAGAGGCAGGTTTTTAGAAGCCATGCTCACTTGGGAGGTTTAATTTCTTTTAAAGTCATCTCACAAACTTCTCTATAAAAAACACTTTTATTATTTTATTGCAAATCCAAATCAGCTTCACTCTCCCCCCACTCCCGAGATGCCTGATAAAGCCCTAGGATTTGTGTGGACAAGTTTTGTCTCCTAAACAAAGCCATAATTATGCCATAGTCCTGAGTCCTCTGGCTGATGAGGTGGGTACTGGAGGGATGGGTGCTCTGGTGTCTGTCTTTGCAAGCTGTTGGAGCTGGAAGAGCTTGGCAGATCTGCTTATTTCTTCTCCATCATCACCATTGTTTGACTGATTTGGGTGGGAAAGGACCTCAAAGATCAATCAACTGTTTCCATCCCCCAGCCCTTGGTGGGGACACCTCCCACTAGACCAGGTTGCTGAAGGCCCCAGCCATCCTGGCCTTGAACCCCTCCAGGGATGGGGCATCCACAGCCCTAGGGTCTCACCACCCTAAAATCCTGGAAGACCAAAATGTTGGAATATAACTTTTTGAGCATCACCAGCTTCTTAAGCTGTGCAGTGCTGGAGTGGACTAATGCAGATAAAGAATGGAATAATTAAATCATAGAATGGTTTGGGTTGGAAGGGACCTTCAAGATCATCTTGTTCCAACCCCCCTGCTATAGCAGGGACACCTCCACTAGACCAGGTTGCTCAGTGCCTCATCCAGCCTGGCCTTAAACACCTCCAGGGATTGAGGGGGCATCCACAACCTCTCTGGTCTCTGGTGAAAATTACCATCAAATAAATGAAGAAGAAAGTTTTAGGGGTTTTTGTAGTTTGAAAGGGTGGTGAGAAAGTTCCATGATGTCTCCACTCTTTGGAGCAGAAGTTGTTGCAAAAACGTGACTAACTCATAATTCTCCTGTGCCATATCCTTAGCCTTTCAGAAAATACTCTTAGTGTTTTCTCTGAAACATTTGAAATTACCGTTATCAAACTTTACACTGAAATCCCTCATGTCTGAATTACAATTTTTCCATCTCCAGTGAACCTGAACGTGCCCTTGGGCTGTTGAAACGCTGCTTGCTGATGAGATTTTAAATAGGGTCTGGCTTTAAAATGCCATCGTAGCATTTCTCACCAAAG
The DNA here is from genome assembly GCA_013400935.1 of Turnix velox. Lineage (NCBI taxonomy): Eukaryota > Metazoa > Chordata > Aves > Charadriiformes > Turnicidae > Turnix > Turnix velox. The sequence continues at coordinate 26,370 of VZTY01007216.1, forward strand.
AAAGTTGAGCAAATTCTTTTCAAAGAGGAAATTGTTAGTAAATTGAGTTCTGACCCTGATGGTTTTAATGGCCACTTTCTGTAAAGACTCTGCTCTGGGTTTCTAATGGTCAGACAGTGCTCTTGAGCCTGTCCTGCTCATTAGGATTTGTTTTTAACTTTTCCCTGCTCTAATGAGGCCGGTGGTTGGAGACTGAATGTTTCATTGATTGCAAGAACTGTGAAGCAAAAAAAAATACTTGGAAATCTCCTGACACTGATGAAGGGAGGGGGTTGAGAAAGGTGTGTGTGTGTGCAAGGCAGAGGCAAAACTGCTTTGGCTTTCCAGTGCCTGACATTTGGGGAGATCAAATTAGATCAAATTAGCATCTCTTGTCCTTTCAATTATCTGCAGCATTAAGTGGAAACGAAGAAAAATCTGTTTCTAGAAAGCACAATACATGGGAACATTCACTGAGGGCAGTTGACCTTTATGTAAAGAGGATGGTAAAATTCCCTTTTTATTTTGAAATAAACCATCACATGTGACTTCATTTCCTAACTCTAGTAACGTGAGGAAAAATATCCTGTGAATTTTTCCTCTCTGAGTGAAACAAATGAAGCTAATTATGGTAATGCTTTTGGGTTTTGTTTTGGTTTGTTTTTTTCCCTGAACTGGTAATTAGTCTTTAGTTGTTGCTGCAACTAATTATACCTCTTATTGTCTTAACATGCTCCCAACATCCACTCTGAAAAAGAGAATTAGCAAGTCCTTTCATAGCAGGTCATTTATCACTTGCTTGTGGTTTTCTTTTTTAGATGAGTAGATTTTGCAGCTGAGATTAATTCAGTGCTTTCTCTGGGTGTGCACAGAATCCAAATTAAAAAATATCCCTAATTATATTTTAAGGGAGAGTCATTGATAAGGCTGGCTGAGAAAGCAACTGGAAAATATTCTTTAAAAATCCTGATGAAGGATCAGGGGCTGCTTTTGTGAGTGGATTTTGAGAGGTGTGTGTTTAATATCATTGTGGATTTCAGTTGCTTTTGTTGGGGTTATTTACTGAACAAATGAGATACAACCTCATATCACTGGCTAAACAATGGTAGTGTTTCCTTTTCATGGCATTTGAAAGGTTATTTATGTGAGCATCAGATGGTTTTAAAATCCTTTGCTAAGAGAAGTGTGCTTGCTATTATCCTGTAAAATAAATTTAAAAATACTCACCAAATAGATGTGATTACTAGAAATATTAATTGGGTGTAGTCATTGTGCACACATTTTTTTTCTGAGGAGAATATGAACATCCTAAAGGCCATAGACATACATCAGTGGGGTCCTGGAAATTTCTAGCAGCTCCAAGGAAGGGATAACATTTGTAATCAGATGTCATAATCCCTTGAAGAGGATTGTTCTACTCAGAGAATTTCACATTAGCTTGAATATTTATTTCAGGAGGTATCACCTCTTGCATTCCTCATCCCAGGAGTGCCCGTTATCATGGTGCAGACAGCAGAGGACCTCTGAGCTGTAAACTTTCAAGTGTCTTCTTATGGTTCAGGATGTCTTTTCTGGCTCCTGGTTGGTAGGTTGTAAGGAGAGCCTTTAGAACCCAAATATGAACAGGGAAAACATCCAAGATTTTGTTTTTTCTAGTTTTCTGAGGGAGATGCTTTGTCTCATCCATATCAGTGCATCTCAATCCACATGGTAGTGATGCTCCTGGAAGTACAATCATCCCAAACACACTAAAAAGCCATGTTCTTGTTTATAGAAAGCCTTTCTTGTAAGACAGAGAGAAAAACATCATATTATAAATTATAAAAAAACTATGCCAACATTTTCCAAGGTGACAGGAACCAAAAAACACTTTTCTGGAGATATTCAAAGCCCACCTGGATGCCTTCCTGTGTGACCTGTTCTGAGTGTTCCTTCTCTGGCAGAGGATTTGCACTAGATGATCTCTTGAGATCCCTTCCAATCCCTGGTATTCTGTGAGTCTGTGTGAGTGTGTTTCCAAGATAAATCAAAACAATATTTTATTGAGTAATAGCATAGATATATTCTATATAAATAGTGCTTCATATATAATTTTTTAAGCCAATGGAGAGATGCAAATCAACATGTTTTTTCTGCAGAAAGCTTTAGTTTTACAAAGCTCCCAGGTCTTCCAGTGATCTTCCCAGCCTTGAGTCTTCTTTACCCACTGGTGCTGGGTAAAGCCTTTTCTCCCCAAGCATCCTAAAGTTTTATATAGCAGAAAAAACCTGGTTTCCTTCCAGCACAGTTTCTGTGACCTAGTTATTCCTCGAAGAAGCAAAACAAACCCCAGAGAGAGCATAATTATGATGGGGACAGTCTGTCCCAGTCTCCAGGGCCATTTCCCTGGCTGTGGAAGTGGAATATCACACCATTGCCCTCTCAAGTCTGTATGAGCTTCAACACATGTGTTTGTGTTGGTGTGAAGAATAAAAATTCAGAAATAAATCACCAACCACACTGCCTCTGCCTGATGGCCAAGCAGAATCATTATCTGTCTTCTCTGAGTTTCAAGCAGCCTAATTAATAACTGTTTACACTTATGATTTGATTAAGACAATTTACACCCATTTTTGCAAATGCTAATACCTATAAGACCCACTGGCTTGTGAAATTTTATTAAAAATTAATATATCTTTGTGAGAAGCTGCAGGGGAAAAAGAAAAAAATCTTTTCCCTGTGGGGCAGGAATGAAAGGATGATGAGAGGAAATGAAAAATTAGCACCAAGACATATTGTGTGCTCTTCTATTCTACAAGCCTGGCCAATTAGAAGGTTCACTTTCAGAAGAGCCTTTCAGGTGGGTTGTTTTCACTTCATGCATTGTGCAGATGAGTATTTCTATGTTCTATATGTATTGAGAGCTTTATTATCAGATATTTAGGACTCCACAGCGAGTGCTGTGAGAATGAGAGAGGAAGAACAGCTCCAGGTATAAAAAGTTTAGTTTGTAAATGCTTTTCTGCTTTTTGTTCCCCTAGAAATAGGAATAAAAGAACATTTTCAGTAGCAATCAGTTAATTAGAATCATAATTGTGTGTGTCATCTTCCCAAGTATAGTGAGGTGTGAGAAAACCCCATTAAACACTGGATGTTTTAGCTATTAGGAATCAAGCAGGACACAAGAATTAGATGCTTTCCTATAACTATGTGCCAAGAATTACTGGTTTGATGGGAAATTTAGTAGAAATTAAATAAAACCACGTGCAAATGGACCAGGTGTTCAGTGCACACCTAGAGGTGCTTCAGGCTTCATGAGTGTCACTGGATATTCCAAATGGTGGATCATAAATTAGAGACCAAAGGATGTCACTGTAGTGAAATATATTTTCTGTAGGTCTCTAACAGCCTCATAAGAAAAATGAAGCCTTAATCAGAGTGATCAAAGAATCACAGAATGTCAGGGATTGGAAGAAACATCAGGAGATCATCTAGTCCCACCTCCCTGCCATGTTGGAGTAACAGAACCTTGTTGGCCAAGTTCCCCAAGTTTTACAAGGGCGCAGCTTTAGCTTCCAGCTTTGTTTTGCTGAAGTTGGTAAACTAGAAACTATTTTTTGCTTCCAAAGGGAGCTTTGCCAGACCAGGTTACTGGGGTTATCAGGTCAGTAAATAGTTCAGGGCATGATCTTGCTGAATAAGATTCATTTTAAGATTTGTTGACACACTGAGTTGCCGCCATACTGGGAAAGAAGATAGAAGTATTTTTGTGGGGTTTTTTTTGGCTTTTTTTTGGTTACATGCATTTCTGTGGGTTTTTTTTTGTTTTAGCTTTGTTATGCCTGTTCTTTCTTACACCTACTGTTGATAGTTAGTAATGTTGCAAGCCATGATGTTGGTATTTGCCTAGTATTGGAGTTCTTCCTGATCATATAGTTTTGACAGGATGCTTTCTCTAATTTTTCCCATATTCTGTTAATTAATTTTTCCCAGATTCAGTTAATTCACATTAAATAGTGCTGAGTATTGTCCTTCCTGCCTTTTCCTTGGCCTCTGATGTGCCCAGGAATTATCTGTCAGGCTCTTTATTGGTCTTTCATTCCTCCTGAATACACCCCAAAGCTTTTTCCAAAAAAAACCCCAAAACTAAAAGCCATCATTTTTCTTGCTAGGTGAGAACTTTTGTCAGTTTACGGCATCTCCATTTTCACTTACTGACAACATCTGACAAGTGACTGTCTGTGGAAGATACAGATTACATGCTCAAATACCAGCAGCAGATGAAAGATTATCTAGGAGAAAGCAAGATAGAGATTGTTTGAGTCCAACCATCAACCTGACTCTTGACAAGAACCATCCCTAAACCCTATCTCTAAGATCTATTTCTGCCCATCTCTTAAATACCTCCAGGGATGGTAAATTAATGAGGGATGCTCCAAATGTCCAGGTTTTTTTTTTTCTTTGAGCTGAAATATATCAGAAGTGGAAAATGAAATTTATTTTTTTTTACCTTACTCCTGTATCTCTGCCAGTTTAGCAGAATAAAAGTCTACTCTCTGTGTTCAAGATGTGGATGAGAGATCTGAAGGTGGCTGGGAAAGGATAAGTCCGTACATTGTGAGATGCTTTAGTTGATGTTGTTTTCTGCTGTCTGAGGGCTGCACAGTAGATCTTGTTTCAAATCTAATTGTTGTGGGGACAAAACAGTTACTGAAATATAAACCAAACCCAAGGGTTTGCTGATTAAAATGTGCTGAGAACTAATGAGCAGACACAGAGAGAGCACATTCATATTCCTCTCCTTGACTGGAAGTGACTGATGGGGTGGAAACAAAATACCTGCAACGTGTAAAAGGTTTCCAGGAAGATCTTGGCTGAGAATGAAAAGGTATTGATGAAAAACTACCAGCAGTGGTGGCTCCCAAACAGTCTTTGGGAGGACATTATGTTCTCTCTCCTCCACCGTGTCAATGAATAATGTGTGAGCAACATGAGGATGGCTCAGGGAAGGGGGAGAGCTGGGATCACTGAGATGAGGGGGAATTAGCCTCTTGGAGTGTCTCCATCCCTGGAGAAAGTTGCTTTCTTTTCACATCCTGCTGTTTCTTCACTGAGGAAACGCTGTATCATGTTATGTTTGAATAAAAAGATTTGCTCAGGGATGCTGCAAACTATAAAAAACTTAATGCAGCTACACTGAGAGGGCTATTAAATGCAGAGAACTAATCTTTTTTTAAGGACAGGGTGTACAGTTTGCAGTCTTTAAATTGAACTGGGCAGACCTCTTGAAATTGTAAAATTTCTTGATGCTTATTCACACACTTTAGGAATCACAGAATGTCAGGGATTGGAAGGGACCTCAAGAGATCATCTAGTCCAATGACAGGAACACCCAGATCAGGTCCCACAGGAAGGTGTCCAGGCAGGATTTGGATGTCTCCAGAGAAGGAGACTCCACTCCTTCTCTGGGCAGCCTGGGACACTCTTCTGTCACCCTCACCCTGACAAAGCTTTTTCTCCTATTTCTGTGCAACCTCTTGTGTTCCAGCTTGCACCCATTGCCCCTTGTCTAGTTTGGGTTGGAAGGGAACAGGGTATGAACACATCTTGGCTGAGACACACCTGAGAATGTCAGTGCTTTGGTCTTGTCTGGCTGAGAAGAGGAGAGTGATGGAGAAATAGGAATGCAAAGTGAAAAATGGACTTATTTCTGTATGTATGTTCCTGTACAGGAAAAGGAGTTCTTGTATTATAGAATCATAGAATAGTTTGGGTTGGAAGGGACCTTAAAGATCATCTAGTTCCAACTCTTCTGCCATGGGCAGGGACCCCTCCCACTAGACCAGGTTGCTCAGTGCCTCATCCAGCCTGGCCTTAAACACCTCCAGGGACTGAGGGAGCATCCACAACCTCTCTGGACAGCCTGTCCCAGTGTCTCACCACCCTCACAGGAAAGAACTTCTTTCTTATCTCCAGCCTAAATCTCCCCTCTTCCAATTTATATCCATTACTCCTAGTCCTGCCATCCTGTACGCTATTAAAAAGTCCTCCCCCAGCCTTTCTGTAGGCCCCCTTCAGGAGACCGAAAAAAGATTGGAGGATATATTTGTCCAAGTCTACAGCCATCTACATCAAATAACTAAACTATTTTTTTTAAATAATAGCAGAAATAATTCCAGATGAGTACAAAGTGCCTGAGCATGAGGAGAATACTAGGTTGTAATAAAAAAAAATCACTGATATTTTAAAGTTGGAATATTTCACTTTGATAAAGCTTCTTGCATTGTGGTCTTCATCTTCAAACACAATTATGTAGCTTTGTTGTCATGGCAAAGCCATTCAGGTTGGATTTGACTGACTCAGTAAATCAACCTCCCTACTTCCAGAATTAAGAGCCCTCTTTCTTCAAAGATGGTTGACCCTCAGAAGATGAAGTGTGCTTCCATTACACTCATGTGCCCAGCACAGACATGAGCTTTCCCCTAATGGGGTTTGCTTTCATTACAGATGTTTTTTGAGATGGAGAAGGAGACAGAGGTAGAGCTGGAAACTAAGTGGGACTATAAGTCCCAAATAACATGAGGAAATTGAGTGGGTTTTCCATGTTACTTTTCAGTGTTATGAGGCAAAAGTCACATCCAAAAGATCAAAGTGTATTTTGAGGACCAAGTTATCAGTATTCACCATATAAATGGTCAAGATGGTAGACACCATAAGTGGACTATGATCCCAAACTGGGATCTGGCCACACTTCTATTAGCTGTAAGGTGTATTTATCCTCCCTTGCTTTCACATAATCACAGAATGTCAGGGATTGGAAAGAACTTCAAGAGATCATCTAGTCCAATCACCCTGCTGGAGCAGGAACACCCAGACCAGGTCACACAGGAAGGTGTCCAGGCAGGTTTTGAATGTCTCCCGACAAGAAGACCCCACACCCTCTCTGGACAGCCAGTCCCATCACTCTCACCTTGAAATAGTTTATTCTCAGTAGGCTCATAATACCACATATTCAAGATAATTTCTAAACCTTACAGTACCAATCACTATTGATGAGCTTGACCTACATTAAACACATACAGGTTTTCTGGAAGTGAAGACGCCTCATGGTTTTCTTCACTGTTTCCTTGTTCCAAAGGTGATTACAAAGAGATCATTAGTCAAAAATACTGCATTGCATCTTTATTTTTTTTTCTGCTCTCTGTTGCCCTTGGCTCAGGGTTGAAGATGAGTTTCTGTGAGCTCTGCAGTGGTTTCTGAGCCAGCTGCCTGATTGAGCTACAAGGAGTGGAGAGGGAGACAGTGCTCTTGCCTCTTCACTCTTAGTGCTGTCCTAAATACCTTTGCTTTGCTCATCACTCAGAGAATCCCAAGAAATTTTATTCCAGGAGAGCAGCCTCTTGAAATGTGCTGCTGCTTAGGTGAGCCTCAGAGATATGGAATAGCAGGCAGCTCTTAAAACTAAGGATGAGGTGGGGGGGAAAAAAAACCCTCTCTTCTTTACAAATTGACTTTTAAATTGCTTGTTAAAATCATGTGGGCACAGGTCTGTAGTTTCAAATCAGGGTGAAGGGCTCTCTCAAACTCGGTGGGGGCAGTAAGTCACATTAGTCCTCAAAGCACATTTAAATTACCTGAACATTGCTTCCCTTTATTACAGATGATTCTTGATCTCTCTGTTTGTACTTCCTTGGATTTCAATCATGGTGTAATAGGAATTGATTTCTGTCCCCCAGAGCTAATGACAGGCCCAGTTTCTTTGAAATGCTCAAATTGGGGTTATACTGTGTGGCTCATGCAAAGCCAAAGGACTTGTTATGTAGGATGAAGCTGGCACCTCGGCAGGGAGGCCCAAACCACATCTTCCTGGGGATTTCAAATTGGCTGAAATGGTGAAGTTATTTAAATAAGTTCACTAATTTTTTTAATAAAAAGAAAAAATAACCTATGTGATCCTACATGGTGAATGTTATGTTCTCCAGGGTTACTGCAAGTAAGACTTTGCTCCCCAGTGGAGCTTCAGTAGGTTTATGAAAGATGCTGATGCTTCCTATTTATTCCTTTTGTGTTCTGCTTAGCATCCAGGGGGTCAGGGTCTCATTTGGAAATTATTGACCTAATGTAGTTCTGGAGCCCTCAACATAAGAAGGACATTGAGCTCTTAGAGTGGGTCCAGAGGAGGGCCATGAAGATGATGAGAGGGCTGGAGCATCTCCCTTCTGAGGACAGGCTGAAGGAATTGGGGTTGTTCAGCCTGGAGAAAAGAAGGCTTAGGGACTTCATAGTAGCTTCTCAGTACCTGAAGGGGGCTACAGAAAGGCTGGGATAGGACTTTTTAATAGGGTATGTGGTGGAAGGACTAGGAATAATGGATGGAAGTTGGAAGAGGGTAGATTCAGGCTGGATATAAGAAAGAAATTCTTTCCTGTGAGGGTGGTGAAACACTGGAAGAGGTTGCCCAGAGAGGTTGTGGATGCCCCCTCAATCTCTGGAGGTGTTTAAGGCCAGGCAGAATGAGGCACTGAGCAACGTGGTCTAGTGGGAGGTGTCCCTGCCTATGGCATGGGTGTTGGAACTAGGTGATCTTGAAGGTCCCTTCCAACCCAAACCATTCTATGATTCTCATTACTATTATTGGAAAGCATTTGTCTGAGCAGAGCAACTGAAAATAGAAATCAGATTGTCTCCAGCAACTGCACATGGTTGGGGTTCTTTTTTTATGAGTAAGTAGCATCACTTTTGATCTGCGTGGCATTGTTGGGCTGCCCAGAGAGGGTGCGAGGGTCTCCTTTTCTGGAGACATTCAAAACCCATCTGGACATGTTCCTGTGTGACCTGATCTGGGTTTCCTGCTCCAGCTGGGGGATTGGATTAGGTGATCTCTTTAGGTCCCTTCCAATCCCTGACATTCTGTGATTCTGTGTGAAGTTTGTGTGTGCTGATGTTTGGTCCTGTCAATGGGACTATTTTGGAAGCCACTTCCTTCTTGTGGTATCTTTTTCTTCTCCTCAGCCTGCTTTGGAGCAGAGCTGCCAGTGCATCATCCTGCAAAGTCTCTAAGCTGGATCCTTCTCTGTCTTCCCCTAAATCCCCACAAGAATCATGGAATAGTTTGGGTTGGAAGGGACCTTAAAGATCATCCAGTTCCAACCCCCCTGCCATAGGCAGGGACACCTCCCACTAGATCAGTGCCCCTCCAGTGTAATTACCTGTTTTTAATGATGTTTTTTTGTTGTTCCCAGGTTTATTCCAATTTACAGGGGACCAAGTCACACATACAAGATCCAGAGGCTGACAGAATCCACTTGTTACTCCTTCAGAATACAGGCTGTCAATGACGCCGGGGAGGGACCTTTCTCTGAAATATCCACCTTCTGCACAACTAAGTCAGTCCCCCCTGCAATCAAAGGTATGCACTAAAGGGGTTTTTTTTTAACATGTCCCTCAATAATATTCAGTAATTTCAACAATTGCCAAGTATGCAGTGAGTTTGTGAGGATTAAAGTATTGAATAATGTCAAAAATTAGTTTATCAGTTTATCCTGGGTGTGTTTTTCTGAGAATTATGAAGTTATATTATGATGGGAAGCTAAGTTATCTCCCAAAAATTCATATAAATGATGGAGATGTTATAGCCCTATTGTTATACATAAACCCTTAAAATTCTGCAGAAAACAATAATGTTTACCAAAGGATTGCTCTTGAATATGGCAGCACTTCTATATATAAGGGATGTAACTGCTGTACTATATAAATTAATGCTCCAACTGAAGTATTAATCACAGAATATCAGGGATTGGAAGGAACATCAAGTGATCATCTAGTTCAATCCCCCTGCTGGAGCAGGAACACCCAGACCAGGTCACACAAGGTGTCCAGGTGGGGTTTGAATGTCTCCAGAGAAGGAGACCCCACACCCTCTCTGGGCAGCCTGTGCCACTCTTCTGTCACCCTCACTGTGGGAAAGTTTTTTCTTCTATTTCTGAATTCATATCAATGAAGTTTAGTGCTGATTTGAGTTGTGTAGGTGATGTTTAGTGCAGCACTGCAGACTAATTTCTCATTTAAATTATGATATTATTAATAATATTTCCCATTCATAAAGCAGTAGATTCCTTATTCCACGTTCCACCAGAAGAGCAAAAAGATTAATTAAATGGAAGTTCTGTAGTTAAAAATCTTTAACTTTCACCTGTTTGGTGAGCCAGACTTGCCTAGGTGTGAGCAGCAGGGAGGATGAGCTCCACAACTTCAGCATCTTCTGCCAATTATTGGTACCTGGGGACAGCCAAATGTCCCTCAAGTCCATCTTCCTTCTTGGAAATGGGACAAAACTAGCCCAGGGATGCCTATGGCAGAGGGGTTGGAGCTTGATGATCTTTAAGGTCCCTTCCAACCCAAACTATTCTATGATTCTATGCACTGTAGTCAGTTTTCCATACTTTTTTTTACAAGAAATCCATTTGATTGAATTCAGATCTCATCTAGGGTTTTGTTTTGAACCCCCCTGTCTGGCTGTTTAGTTCTTCTTCACCATGACTCACTCTCCAGACTGACACTGGAGCAATCAAGATACGGGAGCAGATGCTGGGTTGTATGTGGGTTGGGACCATGGGGACATGGCAAAATAGTGGCTGTCACAGAGAAAAGGGCACAACAGACACCTTGTTAGTGGACAGAGGTAGTGCTGGAGGGAAGAGAGACCCATTGAGGCAAAGTGACATTAATTACATTCCATGTTCTGAGCAATACAAAAGAAAGGGAGGCAATAAACAACCAACTGGGCTAAATTTATCAGAAGCACATGTTTTTTTCCCTTCTATAAAGTGCCCTAATTACTCACTGAGTGATGCCAGCCCTGAAATAGCATTCTTCTTAATGGCAGTGTTTTCTAAGTGTCAGTCCAAAGTCTCTGTGTGATGGAGTGAGGGATGGGAGGAGGAGGAGGAGGGAGAATCATTGAGGAGGTTGCTGTCAGCTGAGATGAAGGCATCTGCTACCAGTCTCTCCACTCTGGCAGGTGTGTGGAGAGAAGCAAATGGATATTGATTACATTTGGGTCTGTGCATGTGTTCCTCTTGGATGGTAATGAATTAAATCTAAAATTCATGTAATATATGCACCAGCAGAAGAATTTATTTCTTTGATGGACCCTCCTGTGGTCTGTTTGTTAGGTTTGAGAATCTATATTGCCTTCAATAAGCACATTTTCTTGCACCTGCACATGGTAACCACTTGGTGAAGGTTCAGCACCAGTTTTAACCCCTCATTCATTTTTGGGTCATGAGCTGGCTTGAGGCTGGTGGAACCCTGGATGCTCTCACAGTTGTTTTGATGCCTTCCAGTGGCAGATGCTTGGTTGTACATATGAGGATGATGCTGCTGTTGGGCACAGTGTGGTGTCTCCTTGCATTTGGCTAGTGAGAAGACCCTCCTCCAAGGACAGCAACATGGTGACAGCTGATAAACTGAATTTCTTTAGAGTTGTAAAATGAGAGGCAGTGGTTTAAAACTAGAGCAGAGAAGATTTGGATTAGACATTAGGAGGACATTCTTAACTAAGAACTGGTTGCCCAGAGAGATGGTGGAGTCCCATCAATGCCTGGAGACATCCAAGGCCAGGCTTGCTGAGGCTCTGAGCAACCTGATTTAGTGCAGGATGTCCCTACTCACTGCAGGGACTGGATGAAAGTCCCTCCCAACCCAACACTTTCTGTGAAAGCAGTGGTCTAAGCCTGGGTAGAAACACCATCCAAATCTCAGACTCAGAATTAGATGTGAGTCCAAGCTTTTAAAGTTATACTAGAACTTTTTCTTCCCAGGCTGGACTTAATCTCTATCATAAAAGATTATTTAGCTTCTCTTTTCACACTCCTTTTCCCTTTTTCCTGAAGGAAATGTTTGATTTTATCCCTCCCCTTCAATAACACTTAACTTGGGAGGAAGGCAGGCATCTCCACTGCCACAAATGTTTGCTCAGAACTTCATTAAATTGCTGCTTTCCTGTAATACCAGTGCAATTTGTGTGTTGGCTTCTGCTTTGAAAAGATCAGCTCGCTGCACTGCAATCAAATTTTTTAAAAGTTCAATGTTTTTTTATCAAATCCACTCCCACTTTCTAGCAGCCCCCACAGCAGACAGGTGAGAGATGCTCCTAACAGCTCACTGTCCTTCTGTGGGGAGTGATTTGGGGTCCTGCTTCTTAGGAGGGTTTTGATCACCCCTCAAACCCACTGTGAGCAGTGTTTCTTATTGTTTAATACCACTAGAATCCTGAAATATTTAATCAAGCAAAACTCTGCTGAAATAAATGTGATTTTGGGATGATTTAAAAATCCAGTCCATATAGTTTGGTTTTTGGCCACATAAATAAGGGCAAGGAATATGTTCTGCCCACCCCTGTGATGTCCTAAAATTCTTTTTTTAATTTTTTTTTGTGTATTGCAACTGAGGTAAGAAGGACTACTCATTGTAGTCATTGTATGAGTTGGTAACATGTTTCATTTCATGGCAGCCCCTCGTGTGACACAGTTGGGAGGAAATGGCTGTGAAATCACCTGGGAGATGGTCCCACCCATGAAGGGAGATCCTGTTGGTTACGTTCTGCAGGTACTGGTTGGAAGAGAATCAGAATACAAGCAGGTAAGAGAAGGGTTCTTGTTTTTCTGCCACTAAATTGACCATGTAAAGGGAATGGTTTTGAATGTGCTGTGTTGCTGCTTCTCTCTGCTGTGTTGAATTCTACCCTGTGGTGATGCAACCTGAACTTTGGTAAAAGCTGAGTCAAAATTAAGGGCTATAATAGGTTGTTTTGTCCCCAGAGGGAGTGTATAGAACATCATTATCTTATTGGAGTCATTTGTGCTCTCTCCATCTTTAATCAGTGTTTCTAACTGAACTAACCTTTGCAAAGTTGCAATTCTCTCAACTCATGCTTCCTTCTGAGCTGGCTGGAACTAACCAAGATGAGGTAGGATTATCTTCCTCAACCCTCCATCAAGAATTTCAGTCAAATACATGACTTTTATTTGGTTTGTTCAGCCATCCCATTGCTGTCTTAAGGTTTTGGTGCAAGGATGTGTAACTGCTCTATGTCAGCTGCCCCAGAGAATTTGTCCTTTCATGTTTGTGGAAACAAAGTGAATGAAGGACCTTTAAATGCCATCTACTCCAACCTCCCTGCCATAAGCAGGGATATTTTCAACAACATCAGGTTGCTCAGTGCCTTGCCCAACCTGTCCTTGGGTGTTTCCAGGAATGGAGCATCAACCACTTCTTTGGGCAACACGATCCAGGCTTTCACCACCCTCATTGTAAAAATTTTCTTCTTTGTATCTGGCCTGAATCTTCTCCTTTTTAATTAAAAGCCATTACTCCACGTCCTGTCACAACAGGCCTTGCTAAAAAGCTTGTCCCCATCTTTCCTGTAGGCCCCTTCAGGTACTGGTAGGTTGCATTATGGTGCCCTGGATCCTTCTCTTCTCTGGGTTGGACATTTCCAACTCTCTCTCAGCCTGTCCTCACAGCAGAGGGGTCTCCAGCATCTTCTTGGCCTCCTCTGGACCCACTCAAATATATTCCTGTCCTGAGGACTTAGAATCATAGAATAGTTTGGGTTGGAATGGACCTTAAAGATCATTGAGTTCCAACCCCCCTGCCATAGGCAGGGACACCTCCCACTAGACCAGGCTGCTCAGTGCCTTGTCCAGCCTGGTCTTGAACACCTCCAGAGAGGGGGCATCCNTAGGACCCCCTCAGGTACTGGTAAGTTACTATAAGGTCCCCTCTGAGCCTTCTCTTCTCCAGGCTGAACAACCCCAACTCCTTCAGTTAATTTATTTTAGATTAATTAATTCAGTTGATAAGTGATCAAAAAGTTTCCTCATTTTATCTCCAAGCCCTAATTCTTGCTTTCAGTGTTCAAATGAGGAAAAATAAGTTCCTGTGCAGGTACCTCCTGGAGCAGAAAAAAACAAATAAAGGGTAAAGCATTTCCTGACTGTTGCCATCTGTGGAAGTGTCTCTTCACAGCAGAAATCAGGAGGGTGATGCATGTCAGCCTCTCTTTTTGTACAGGGAATGGGAGGATGAATAATCAGAGTTGGATATCTCTGTTTCTCCCTCAGGGAAATTTTACTGTTATTCAGACAAACATATTGGGAAGATGGCAATATGGCTTAGCATTCATAACACCTTACCTATTTTAAACTGCTGTGGTGGGGGTTTATTATAGATTATAGAATGGTTTGGGTTGGAAGGGACCTTAAAGATCATCTAGTTCCAACCCCTCTGCCATGGGCAGGGACATATCCCACTAGATCAGGTTGCTCAGTGCCTCATCCAGCCTGGTCTTAAGATTTTAGTCTTTTCATCCAAGTAAAAGCTTGGGAAAGGAAGATCTTAATGTGAACACTGAGTTAGGACTTTTTAATCATTGTCATATTTGACTTTTCAAAATGTGGCTGTACCCCATGATTATTTGGGCAACAAATTTCAGTGGCACAGTGTCAAGCATGGAGTCTCCCTGAAAGCTCACAGAAACCCTCAGGCAGCACAGATACAACCCTTCCATTCTTATTTTTGAGCAAATTGGACATTACAGATCTTGATCCAGCTTTTGGCCAGGATGCCCTTCAGATGGTGCAGAGTGTGACGTTGTCCCATATTAATCCATTAATAGAAGAGAAAAATCCACCTGGGCACCCTATGCTGGCTAAGTGAGGAGGAGTCTGCTTTGATTTATGCTGGCACACTGCAAATCACTTCCCTCAGCCACACAAAGCAGCTTTTTACCACCCAACATGGACTTTCCTGGGCTTGACCATGGGCCAGAATAGAGTAGAGCATCACTACACCTTCCTAGGGTGTTTTCTACATGCAGAAAATTCATAATGAAATAAAACATGGTAAAAAGGAAGAATTGGCATTTATAGAAAGTTTGTTAATGGGTTGCAGTGTGTGGCATTCAAGAGAAGAAGCTCTAGAGAGATGTAAGAACACCTTGAGGAGCCCATAGTTCTGTACCTCGCTTGTGTTGTACAAAGTCAATTTATAGAAAATAATAATCTTCAAGAACTTGTAAAATAAGCCAAATCACTCTAGTGTTTCCTTCCTCTGCTGCAGCATCCACCAGTGATGGGTTTTTTGTGTGAAGCCATCATTTCTCTCTTCTAGTTCACCACACCATAGGCAGAGACACTTCCCACTAGATCAGGTTGCTCAGTGCCTCATCCAGCCTGGCCTTAAACACCTC
The DNA here is from genome assembly GCA_013400935.1 of Turnix velox. NCBI lineage: Eukaryota > Metazoa > Chordata > Aves > Charadriiformes > Turnicidae > Turnix > Turnix velox. Next base: position 41,581 of record VZTY01007216.1, read on the forward strand.
CAGGGATTGAGGGGGCATCCACAACCTCTCTGGGCAACTTGTTCTAGTGTCTCATCATCCTCACCATAAAGAATTTCTTTCTAGCTTGAATCTCCCCTCTTCCCAATTTACATCCATTATTTCTAGTCCTTCCATCACATATCTTAGCAAGCTCTGATTTTTATTATTGATTTTCTCTTGTTTCCTGCTCTGTAGACACCCAGCCTCTGAAACACGTTCACTGGGTTGGGTTTTTTTGCATAAATCAGCAAAGAAATAATGTTTTCTTTCCCATTTTCACTTTCAAATCAAAGGCACTTGTACTCATTGTGTGCCAAAATGCAATATAATTATGTGGCATTTATTATTATTGCTATTTGCATTGAGCATTTTCTCTTCCTCCTGATGTGTCGTGAGACACAGCAAGTAATTCCCTTTTCTTAGAGTTTTTTTCGGTACAGCCCACCTCAGGGAAATTTTTTTTTTGGAGGGGATTTTATTTGCTTTGTTTAGGAGACGAGACTTGTCCACACAAATCCTAGGGGCTTATCAAGCATCTCTGGACTGTGGAGAGAGTGAAGCTGATTTGGAGCTGAAATAAAATAATACGAGTGTTTCTTACAGAGAAGGTTGTGAGGTGACTTTAAAAGAAATTAAACCTCCCAAGTGAGCATGGTTTCTAGATACATGGAAACCTGCCTCTGATTCTTCTGATGGCCATATAAAATCATAGAATGGTTTGAGTTGGAAGGGACCTTCAAGATCATCTAGTTCCAACCTCTTTGCCATAGGCAGGGATACCTCCCACTAGATGAGGCTGCTACGTGCCTTGTCCAGCCTGACCTTAAACACCTCCAGAGACGGGGCATCCACAACCCCTTCTTTGTGTTATTTGGGAAAGGTGGAGCATGTTTGGAATTATTTAAAGGCTTTGGTGAAATGGAGAAACACTTGCCCACAGGAATTCCCACAGCTGTCTGAGCTGATCAATAGGATCAAGGGCTGTAAGAGGATTCAGCAAGCCCTTTATTACTTGTGATGATATTTTCATTGAAGGGAGCCAGGCAGAAAAAAACCCCAAAACATTGTGTTTTTATTGTACTCTCAGGCAGGAAAGCTGTTTTTAAGTTGTGGAAAGGGAGAAATTGGACAATGCTTTGCTTTGACTTGTTGGCCAAGGCACAATGTGCTAGATTTAAAAAAAAAAAAACACCTCCAAAACAAACCTTTGCTGCTTTATACAGTCATTTTTGGTTTAATATTTGCTTAGCAAATTTAAAGACCTTGTACAAAACTGTCGAAATTCAAAATTTAGGTTTTTTTCCTCTCTGTTTTGTATATGAAGTGCGTTCACAGGGTGAAACTGTGTTCTCAGGCAAGCACACAGCTCTGTGCTGAGGGCATCCTATGTTGTGAGTGCGGTCATCTGTGTTTATTAGACTAATGAAGATTCAGGACTTTAATTTACCCAAACTTAGCCTCCAGTTACCCTGTTATCTACCACCTTCTTAGGACAAAACCAGTAAAACAATTAACTGGATAGGATTTTTTAAGTGCAAAGGCAGGTTGTAAATCTCCCCTCCCTAGTTAAATGTAATTTATAAAGATTAGATTGCAACAGTTGTAGTAAATGGCATTGCTTGGATTCTATTTTGGGTTGAAAATGGCCATGTTGGTTGCAAAGGTTCATTTGTAGCAAAGGCATGTGGAGCTCTTCTGTTTATGTATTTTTTTAATGAAATTAGAATCTACAAGAGTACCAGAAAACATACCTTGACTAGAGTAGGCTTTTAAGGAGAGATGTTTTGAGTCACCATGTCTCAGAGAGTTGGGCAAGTGCTCCAAGGAGAAGAATCCTGACTCTGGTCCACTAGAAGAATATCCTTTCTCAATTTTTTACTGAATCTACTTTTGTGTGCCAACAACTCTTCTTTGCATGGTCACTTATATTTGGGGATCAACTCCTATATCAGACATGAATTTGCTTTATTCCTCTCTCCTGAGTCAGAGTGAGCTTCCTCTGGCCACTGGGTGTTCTTGAGGAAGACAATGGCATTTTGTTTAAATGTTTCTTCTTGATTTGTGCTTTGGGGCCATGAAAAGAGCTGATTCAAGGACTTTTGCTCAATCTGGAAACTCAGAGTCACCATCATACAAACTGTATTTGTTAAAAAATTGTAAGTTTAAGAGAAGGCAAGAGAACAAATGAAAGAGAAGCCTCATTCTTTGGTGCCAGGCCATCATGAGAAACTGGTGACTGAGTTTTTAACTGAGGGGTGAGTCTCAGGGGCAGGAAAGATGGATTCTTGAAGTGGTTTAGGTGAGCACATCTCTTCTTCTTCCCTTTCTTCCTGTATGTCTGACTCCAGAATAAGGCACAGAAAATCTTCTATGGTTTCAGGTTTTAATTTCCCTCTTGCTACCCTTTTCTAAGTCAGGTTACTACTTCCTGATGGGCAGAGATGCTCTCAGCTTTCCTCTCCTGCAGCCAGGAGAAGGAAAATGGTGACATGAGCAGGGGAAGAAGGGGTTGAAGACCAGGAAGGGTTTTTTTCCCAGAAGACTGAGTGTTTTGTAACACGTTTTTCATTTCATGAAATTACCTATTTCAGCCTCCCCCCCCCTTCCGTTATATAAATTGTTGACTGGTTGGTTGTTTTCAGAGCTCGTAGATGTTTCCACTGGTCTCTTCTATTTAAGTGCGAAACTGTCTCATAGATAATGGGCTTTCTCTCTCTCTCTCCTTTCTCATATCATGACTCATGCTCTGAGTCATGCTCTACCTACATTTCATTAACATAGCTATGGGATGGCTCTGGGTTTGCTGAAGAACCAAAGACAATGAAACCAAGAGGAGCTTTTATATATATATACATATATAACTATATATAGCTTAATAATACTTTATGGTTCCTGCAATTCCAAAGGTACAATTTCTGGCCAAGACTACTGAATCGTGAGAGAAATATGAGGAAAGTACATTGAAAGTACTATTTGTGACCAATTTTACCATTATACAGAGAATCTCTTGAAACAACCTTAGTTTGTAGGTTTACTTCCTTTTGGGACCAAACATGGTGGTTGTGTCTTGGACATGTTTTAGGCACACAGCCATGTTTTAGGAGGAATTATGTTTATAGTATTTGTCAGACCAACAAAAAATAACTTTTGTGGCTGCTGTGTCTGAAGTCTTGTCTGTCTTTGTGTGTGTTGACTGTTGAACACTCTACTAATACCTAAAGGGGGCCTACAGAAAGGCAGGGGCAGGACTTTTTAATAGGATATGTGATGGAAGGACTAGAAATGACAGATGTAAATTGGAAGAAGGGAGATTTAGGGTGGATAGAAGAAAGAAATTCTTGACTGTGAGGGTGGTGAGACACTGGAAGAGGTTGCCCAGAGAGTTTGTGGATGCCCTCTCAATCCCTGGAGGTGTTTAAGGCCAGGCTGGATGAGGCATTGAGCAACCTGGTCTGATGGGAGGTGTCCTTGCCCAGGACTGGATGATCTTTGAGGCCCTTTCCCACCCAAAATATTCTATGATTCAGAATCCTTTTATTTTGTTTCAAATGCCATTTTTTAGTCCATCTCCATTTGAATTCTTTGGTGCTATGAAAGGAGGAGAAGGATGTCCTCCCTTATAAGGACAGGTTGAAGGAGTTGGGGTTGTTCAACCAGGAGAAGGCTCAGGGGGGACCTCAGAGTAGCTTCTCAGTACCTGAAGGGGGCTACAGAAAGGCTGGGGTAGGACTTTTTAATAGGGTACAGGATGGCAAGACTAGGAATAATGAATGTAAATTAAAAGAGGGGAGATTTAGGCTGGAGATAAGAAAGAAGTTCTTGACTGTGAGGGTGGTGAGACACTCGCACAGGTTGCCCTGAGAGGTTTCTATGGAGGTGTTTAAGGCCAGGCTGGATGAGGCACTGATCAACCTGGTCTAGTGGGAGGGGTCCCTGCCCACAGCAGGGAGGTTGGAACTAAATGATCTTCAAGATCCCTTCCAACCCAAACCATTCTATGATTATATGTAATTTCCTTTGCTCATGCCTGCTTGCTGTTGTGTTTTTGCAAGGTCTACAAGGGAGAAGAGACCACATTCCACATCTCAGGCCTTCAAGTCAACACAGACTATCGGTTTCGCGTCTGCGTCTGCCGCCGGTGCTTGGATACCTCACAGGAGCTTAGTGGACCTTTCAGCCCATCCGTTGCCTTTATGCTTCAGAGGAACGAGCTCATGCTTGCAGGAGAAATGGGGAGCTTAGAAGACCAGAAGGTCAAGAGCATGATTGCTACTGATGAACAGTTTGCAGCCCTCATCATTTTTGGCTTTGCAAGTTTGTCGATTATATTCGCCTATATACTACAGTACTTCTTTATGAAGTAGAGAATTCAGTTTGAGAGGTGAATTTAACTAATGCTACGCATTATAATCCACACATTTATTCAGATATTCCTTTTTTTCTTTTTTTTTTTAAATCCTTTTGTTCTACCATACATTTTATATATTTCTCTTGGATTTTTTTTTTTTTACAGTTCTAGCTCGAAGAAAAGATCAGTCAGTGTTTTGATGCACCTTTTTGAAATTCCTAACTCAAGAAAAGTGGTCAAACTGGAGAAAACAAGCAAACCACATACCAAAAAGCAAAGATTATTCTCCTTCACGGTTTCAAAATTGTCACCAATTTGCCTTTTCAGCATTATTTCGGGGTTTTGTTTTTTTGTTTTTTTCACTGAAGTTCATACAATCTCTTATATTTTATCTTACTATTTAGGGAAATTTTAATCATGAATCACTTTTCTCTTTTTTTTTTCCTCCTCAACCTTAGTCACAAACGTGTGTTAGTGGTGAGAGTAGAAATACAGTGTTAGTCAACAGGTTTTCCTTGAACAGTATTAGCAGTGTTGCCTTTGAATTATCCACTCCATTTGCCCCATTTTTCTCTCTCAAGGTGAAACATAAATTCTTCTTTTAACTGTTTAGTGCATTTAAATCACAACAACACCTTGCAGTCTAAAAAAAAAAATCCCTCTCTTTAATTATCTGTTGGTCAGACAGTTGCATTATAAACCACCTGCATAAGAAATCAAATAACCAAATTACATATAAATTATGAAGCATCCTAGATTTCTTTTCCTTTTTTTTTTTTTCATTTTTGATTCCTAGCAGTAATTTTAAGTAAGAGGGCATTGTGCAATAGTTAGTTATTCCCATGTTCAGCTATTTAAAAGCTGCTTTAACTTGTCTGTTTGTCACTGTATATAACTATTCCTAATCTAATACTAGAATATTATTCTATTATGTACATCCTGATTTATATGATTAGAGCTGGAGACAGCTTACTGCCTTCTACTGAATTAGGTGAGATTTATGTAAGCAAACTTTTACTGTCAGTTGATCTCTGATTATTTTTTTTTTAATTATTATTAATTATTGTTATTGGAGGGGTATCCATTTTATGGAATTTTTTTTTTGTTTTTTGGAGAAGTGAGATCTGTTTATTTCCAGTCCCTTCAGTGGGTGTCTGTGCTTTTTCTTGCCACAGAATAACTCGGTACAAGGCAGAATTCAGGGGTCACTCCTGCCCTGATGGGGATGTCCCCCCTCCTCCTGCCTGCCCCTTCCAAGAGAGACACCTTGTTAATCCATCAAAATACTAGAATTTTAACTCTTCCCTCATTGGATTATTTATATTAAGTCAACATTGTGCAAGTACCTCAGGGACATGAATGAGCTGGAGGTGCAAATAGATTCCAAAAGGGTGCAACAGACACAGTGTATTTCCCTGCCTCTTATTTTTGTATATTTTTGCTACTCGGTTTTGCTTTTTTTTTTTGTCCTGGCTATTTTGTGCTCTGTCTCCATCGTCATTTTAAGATTTCAGTGTCCTTGTACTAGCATAAGATTCCCTTAACCAAAGTAATGGGGGGAAAAAAAAAAAAAATAAGCAAACAACATTATTTTTGTTTTAGGTTTATTTATACTATATACTGCATACAGTACTTTAAATACCAATTACAGTGCAATCTTTTATTTATTGTTAAAAGAAAAAAAATAAAAAATAAGAAGTGTACTTATGTACTAATCCCCCTTCCCTACTCCCCCCCTCCTCCCCCCCACAGCATGTTATATTTTTTCTGTTTTATNCTGTTTTATACTGTTGTACTTTAGGTCAACTTTTTACCTGGCAGCATTCCTAGTATTATTATTATTGTTATTATTAATCTTCTTACATTTTCTTGTGTGTTTTTTTTTTGAAGATGGGAGCATCTAGTACATGAAATGCCAAAAAAAAAAACCAAAACAAACCACATTATCAGTGATTCAAACGTCGTTTACATGTATCCAAAAAAAACATAATCATCTCTGGAAAAAGAAAGTGCTGAGATCAACAAATTATTCTGTGTGCCTCTCTAGATGTAGCAACTATTAGAAACCTTCTGTATTTTTTTATTTGACTATAATTTAGTTTCATTTAGACTTGCAAACTAATGGCATTGAGCTAAATTTTGTTTTGTTTTGTGTCATTCTTTGCCAAAGTCATGGCTTGTCAAATTTATTTACATCTTATTTAAATTTCTTTGTGATACAAAACTTGGTTGTGATCTTGCATCTGTACTTTGTGAGCGGAGAATATGCCGCTGTCTTCAGTGGAGGGGAAAATTATTTGAAAAAAAAAAGGAAAACCCAGAATTTGAATAGATTCCCTTTTTTATTATTATTTTTGAGATATTCTTTCAGCAGTGCTGCTCTGAAATCAAAGTTTTAGAAAAAGACCTGCTTTGATTAAAAAAAAGGGGGGAAAAATAACCAAACCCACTTTGCTTGGGATGATTTGATCTATTTTGAAAGTTGAAATAGAAATTATATAAAAGTAATGACCATAAATGTAGCAAAAAGCTACATTTAAAGTGTCCCTTACAATCATGCTCATGAGAAAGCCTGGCCCAGCTCTGAGATCATCAGAAGGAGTTGGGAGAGGCCCTGGGTAAGTTAATTTGGCCTTCTTATGGTTTGTATATTCTGCCACAGTGATTTGATTCATTTTTCATATATTAAAAAAAATTAAAATCACCCATTGTGAACCATTCTTGATTAGATTTCCATTATAGTTTCCATTATCCCACCCTTTACTGATGCCTTGTCTTTTCCCCTACACCATTATGCCCTTGGATCAGCGTGGGATCCAACCCGAGGGCTCTCAAAGAAATCACCAACAGCAGCAAAAAATAAAAAAGAAAAACCCAAGTAGAAAGAAACACTAAATATTTCAAACCCTCGAGGGAGGAGAGAGATGGGTTTTTTCCTATGGTTCTGCCTTTTTCTTTGTGAACTTGAAATGTTTTCTGATCCTGTTTGGTAGCTCCGTGTTCGGCGTCGCCATTGAGAAGTGCCCTAATTGAATGTGTATGAACCTTAGCCTTGCACACTTCTTTAGATTGAGAAAAATAAAAATAAATAAAAATAAAAAAATGTTTTTACCTCACTATGGGAACATACATTCCAAGCTTTTCGACTTTAAGAAAGAAAAAAAAAAAATCATAAGTTTTCTTGTATTGTAAATTTTAGACTATTTCATATGCATTGTATTAAAACTGCCATATCGATTTTAATGTATAGATTTTTTGCAAATACTACACTCTCTGTATGTAAGACTTAACTGTATCTGTAGTGTATATGTAATATATTTATGCCCAATAAATGTTTTAATTCTTTCTGGTATTACCAGCAGTTTCCTTCATTGAGTTCACAGCTGCAGCCTGAAGAATGGGAGCCACAGAATTTTATCTCAGGGCTCTTTTTTTCTTCTGGTTTGTAATTCAGAATGAATTTGTATTTTGCATCAAGTCAATTAGTCATCGTAATGAATTAACCTAATATGTGTTCCTGCTTCTTTTCCAACACATTAATATTTGGGTTTTAAATAGCTTCCCTTCCTCAAATTGCTGCATAAATACAATGTTGAATTTGTTTGCTTTAATTACTGCCATTTGCAACATGAGTTTATTCTAAGAAAAGAGTAATTTTTTTTTTCCTTTGTTTGGCAAAACTAACGAAATATTTTCTAAATGTTTCTATAGAATAGTGATTCCTACTTAACACCCCAAGAGATCTTTTCTATTCAGTAGTCCCTGCTGTATTGCCCTGAGCATCCACAGAGGTGTTGTAGGACAGTTAAAGCCCATGGGATTGAGGGATGTTTAGGGGATGTTTATGCTCTTGATGTTGTCTTCTCATGTTTTACCCCACAGGTTCTAAGTCTTCTCCCTGTGCAATGATTGGGTAAGTACCATGAAGTTGACAATGGGTTGGGGTTTTTTTTATCATCATCTCTCTTTACTGGGCACTGGTGGAGCCCCACTTCAATTACTGTGTCCNGAAAAGCCTGAAAGGTTGGACTTGATCTGAAAGGTCCCTTCCAACCTGGACCATTCTATGAAATAAGGACTTATTTAAGAGATGGGCAGACACANTCTATAGAATAGTGATTCCTACTTAACACCCCAAGAGATCTTTTCTATTCAGTAGTCCCTGCTGTATTGCCCTGAGCATCCACAGAGGTGTTGTAGGACAGTTAAAGCCCATGGGATTGAGGGATGTTTAGGGGATGTTTATGCTCTTGATGTTGTCTTCTCATGTTTTACCCCACAGGTTCTAAGTCTTCTCCCTGTGCAAAGATTGGGTAAGTACCATGAAGTTTACAATGGGTTGGGGTTTTTTTTATCATCATCTCTCTTTACTGGGCACTGGTGGGGCCCCACTTCAATTACTGTGTCCAGTTTTGGGATCCTCACCTCAAAAAAACCATTGAGATGGTGGAGTGAGTCCACAGAAGGGACCTACTGAGGGGTCTGGAGCACAAGTCATGTGAGGAGCAGCTGGGGTTGGTTNAAAAGGCCTGAAAGGTTGACCTTGATGATCTGAAAGGTCCCCTCCCGACCTGGACTATTCTATGAAATAAGGAGATATTTGAGAGACAGGAAGACACGGAGCTGAGAGATATGGTTTAGAGATGGTTCTTGTCAGAGTTGGGTCAGTGGTTGGTCTGCAAGGTTGGATTTGATGATCTGAAAAGTCTCTTCCAACCAGGACCGTTCTATGAAATAAGGACATATTTAAGAGANCTGAATTTAATTTTCTGAACGGTTGATGATCTATAAGGTCCCCTCCAATCCAAGCCATTCTATGAAACAGAAATTCGATGAAATTTAAGAGATGGACAGACAAAGAGCTTAGAGATACGGTTTAGGGATGGTTAGAGAGGTGTTTTAGGGATAGTTCTTGTCAGAGCTGGGTCGGTGGTTGGTCTGCAAGGTTGGATTTGATGATCTGAAAGATCCCCTCCAACCCGGCCTGTTCTCTGCAACAAGGAGCAAGTCCTTAAACCAGCCTCGAGAAACGCTGGATTTAACATCTTTCTGCTTTTACCTGTTGGGGAGGAAAAAAGCCTCTATTTTCAAAACCTCTGAAATGCAGGGGGGGGTTGGTAAATATTTTACGTCCCTTTTGTGAGCCGGCAAAGGGCTTGCGGGCCGGTCGAGGAGCAGAGCTGGCGGTTGGAGCCATGTCCGGGCCCCGGCGGCGGCACAGCCAGGCCCAGGCCCGGCGGCTGCGGTTTCTATGGCAGCGGCAATTGTATTCCCCCGCTCCTTAATCAAAGAGCTCATTTGAAAACGCCACGGGGACAATTTGTTTTCCTTTTCGACTTCAGCTTCTGCTTTGGTGGGAGAGAGATGAGCCCTGGGTTAAAGCTGGAGTTGGTTGGAGGAGCAGGGGGGAGTCTCTCTATGAGGAGAAAAGTATGGCTGGATCTGAGCCGCCCCCAAGCTGTGAGAGCAAATAGGCCTTGGAAGGTATTTTTCATAAAATCATACAGTTGGAAGGGATTTTCAAACTCCATCTAGTCCCTGCGGTGAGGAGGAACATAGAATCATAGAATTCTAGAATGGTTTGGGTTGGAAGGGACCTTCACGATCATCTGGTTCCAACCCCCCTGCCATGGCAGGGAAACTTCTCACAAGGGCTCATCCAGCCTGGCCTTAAACACCTCCAGGAATGGGGCATCCACAGCCTCTCTGGGAAACCTCTTCCAGGGTCTCACCACCCTCACAGAAAAGAAATTCTTTCTTATCTCCAGCCTAAATCTCCCCTCTTCCAACTTGCATCCATTACTCCTAGTCCTTCCATCTTAGATCAGGTTGCTCAGAGCCTCAGCAAGCCTGGCCTTGGATGTCTCCAGGGTTGGGGCCTCCACCTCTGGGCAACCTCTTCCATTGTCTCACCACCCTCATGGGGAAGAATTTCTTCCTAATGTCTCGTATAACCCTGCCCTGCTGTGTTTAAAGCCACATTCTGTGGAAAGAGAGGGACATTGAGCTGTTAGAGCAGGTCCAGAGGAGGACCCTGAAAATGGTTGAAGGGGAGGAGCAACTGCTTTATGAGGACGGGCTGAAGGAGTTGGGGTTGTTCAGCCTGGAGAAGAGAAGGCTCAGGGGGACCTCAGAGTAGCTTCTCAATACCTGAAGGAGGCTACAGAAAGGCTGGGAAAGGACTTTTTTATAGGATATGTGATGGATGATACTTTTCTTATTTCCAGACTAAATCTCCCCTCTTCCAATTAGCATCCATTACTGCTTGTCCTGCCATCCTAGATGAGGTTGCTCAGAGCCTCAACAAGCCTGGCCTTGGATGTCTCCTGGGATGGGGCCTCCACCTCCTTACTGGGCAACCTCTTCCAGTGTCTCACCATCTTCATGGTGAACAACTTCCTAATGTCTAACTTAACACTTCCCTCCTCTTTTTTCAATCCACTATCCCACATCCTATTGCTATGTGCCCTGGCAAATAGTCCCTCTCCAGCTTTCTAGGGAGGGACAATCTCCATCCATCCTTTGGCCTCCTGCAGAGCCAGACTCATTCAAGTCTTTGAATTTTAGGAGATGCTCAAATTAAGGCTGCTAGAAATAGCTATTAATAACCCTGGCTTGAAGCAGAGTTAGATCTTCAGCCTTTTGTCAGGGAATGGAGACTCTTCTGCCTCCTCAGCAGAGATGTTTGAGAATACCCTGAAAATGAAATTATTTGGGAGCTCTGAAAAGACTCTGGGCTATCACCTCAGCTTCTCCTCCCTAGTGAGCCTGAAGTTCAGTGCAGCCTGTGTCCTCCACCAAGCCCTGAGCAGCTCAGAAGAGCCAACTGAGGTCTCCCAGCATTTCCAGGTTTCCATTTGGAGAAGAATTCCCTGGGGAATGCAGCTTTTCTGGTCTGAACACAGGGATGGTGATGCTGTGATGGTGGGAACTCAGTGTTTCATCCATGTTGTCAGCTGAGGAAGACTGTTGTGATGTGCTTGGCATCTTCAGGGGAAGAGTGGGTCCTCATCTTGTGGTGGGGTAGGTGCAGAAGTCAGGAGGAATGGGAAGAAGAACCTCCAGCTTGTATCCATCTCTAACTGGTGATTTAAGCCACCGCTTTTCATCAGCCCCAGTGTATTTTTGGCCTTTTGCTGGAGTTCAAGGCAACAGTATGACACAGAAGGGTTGGATGGGACCCCTGGAGATCATCTCATCCTACTGCCCTTCCAAAGGAAGGTCACCTAAAGCAGGCTGACAAGAATGTAGCCAGGTGAGTTTTAAATATTTCCAGAGAAGAAGACTCCAGGGTCACACAGGAGTCAATTCTTAAGCTGGTAGAAAGTGGTGGGACAATCCCTGATGCTCACAGCACATCCAAATTCCTACCTGAGGGAAAACACAGGGAGTTGAACTGCTCATCTCCTACCAGATCAAACACCAAACCTCTTTCCCTTCTTCTGCTTGCCTGGGTGTTTCTTTGGGATGACACAAACTAGAACAGTTTATGTTTTTAAAGAAAATTCCAGCTACAACCCAATCTTTGCCCATTCATGCAGAACCTAAATGGATCCTTTGATATCTCAGTGATGTTTGAGTGATTTATGGACCAGGTAAAGGGGATAATCTACATGAACTGGAAGGTTTTGTGAGACTTGTCTGCACTCAGAGGAATTAAAGAGAAGTTATGAAGAAACTATTGAGGGGATGTGATGTATAAATTAAATTCCCTTTGCAAATCTTGTTGTAGAAATATTGCAGAAGAGCCCACGATGTGCTGCAATTTCTTGAAGTGGCCTGGAATTATATTCTCTGTCCTTAATATTCACCTGCCTCAGAGTGAAGATATGTCACCCCTTGTTCATCTCAGAAATGAGATGAAGCACAAGTAAGTGGAGAGGAGGAAATAGACATTTTGTTTTAATATTTTCACTGTTGAGCAGGAAGCCAGCTGAGATCCGCTGAAAAGGGCTATTTCATTGGTATTACATTTAATAAGTTATAAAAGGTTGCATCTTTTTCTCTTGACAATTGCTCTTACTGTGTGCAGATTCTTGACTGAGTGAAATTAAACACAGTAAGAGGTCTCAGAAGATGATTCCAGATGCAGTGGATCAGCCTGTTATCTGCTGTCATCAGGTGAACGTGCCCTCATTAGTGGGGAGAAGTTAAATTAATTGCACTAATTGCCAGCAGAGGTGGCATTGCATGCAATCACAGCTATTTTTAGGTCTGCTAGCCTGGTTAATAAATAACTGCTTGGGTCAGTGTGCTCAGGGAATGCCATTTCTTGGTAATTTCATTAGCTCATCACTCTCCCTTTCTGTCACATGAAAGCCATTATTCCCTGTAAATAAAACAGAGCACAGGGTAGGGATGCACAAATCTTGTGGGGACTGTGACGTGAATTAGAGTTGAGAAATTCACCCTAATCCAGTGCAAATATTGTATTTATTAATTTATAGTTTAAGTGGCCTTCCTTTAGACTGAGTGCTTGTGAATTGACCATAGGGTCCTCAGATCAGAGGTCTCTGTGGCAATGGGCAGGTTGATGTCCCTCGGAAGCACTGAGGGAACACTTCTTGGTGCTGGTCCAGCCCCTGCTGCAGTGCTCAGGCTTTGAGACACTTGGGAAAAAGGATGTCCTTGTGCTCAGTAGGGATTAGTATTTCCCAGGATGTTGCCCTGTGAATTTTGTGTGGTGTTAGGTGTAGTTGGAAAATTGTGATTGCTTTGGATCGTGGAGGTAAAGCTGCTACTGCTCTTTTCTTTGCTCTTCCTCCAGTATGGTGGTTAGATGTTTCTTCTGCATGTTATCACAGAGTGGTTCAGCTTGAAAGAGACTTTACAGACCATCCACTTCCGCTCCCCTGCCCTGGGCAGGGACATCTCCTACCAGCCAGGTTGCTCCAAGCCCCACTCATCCTGGTCTTGAGCCCCTCCAGGGACTGAGCAGCCACAGCTTCTCTGAGCAACCTGGACCACGGTCTCACCACACTCATCATGAAGAACTTCTTCCTAGTATCTAATCTAAATCTCTTCTCTTCCAGTTTAGAAACCATACCTAACCATCCCATGACTCCATTCCCTGATCAAGAGACCCTCCCTATCTGTTCTGTGGGCCCTTTAGGGAATTGAAGGGGCTCTAAGGTCTCTGCTGGTCTGAACAGAGGGATGGTGATACCTGTGATGGTGGTGGGGAGACTCAGTGTTTCATCCATGTTGTCAGCTGAGGAAGACTTGTTGTGGTGTGCTTGGCAGGAAAGAGCAGGTTCTTATCTTGTGGTGGGGTAGGTCCAGAAGTCAGGAGGAATGAGAAGAAGAGGCTCCAGCTTGTGTCCATCTCTGCTGGACCCTTCTCTTCTCCAGGCTGAACAATCCCTACTTTCTCTGCCTGTCCTCACAGCAGAAGTGCTCCAGACATCTGAGCATCTTCATGGCCTCCTGTGGACCTCCTCCACTCTGTGTCCTTCTTATGTTGGGAGCCCTAGACCATCTACCTCCATTAGAGCTGGGTCAGTAATGGCAACCTAAAGAAACTCTTGGTCTGGGCTGCCTGCTGTCCTCTTGCCAAGCTAACACAAGTTCATCATGATCAAAACTACATGTTCTAGCCAAACCCTCTCAGAAGATCACACCTTTCCCAGCCCACACGCTAGTGCCCCTGGCACAGCAAAGCAGATTTTTTTGCAAAAATCAATAGCATTGTCACCTCTCTGATAAAAACACCCAGGAGCTATTGAATACACACCTCGAGTGTCATCACAGGCACTGGTTTAAACTTTTGAGAAGGTTTTGTAATAAGACTTTTTGCTCTTTTCTGTTATTCAAACCTCTGCACCTTGGAGCTCGCCGTGCTGTGGGCTTATTACAGAAGGGGCTGGTGGTGTTAGATTCCCTGCCTGCACACCCTAATGAGGGATGATTGGAAGCACTAGGTTGTGGCAGGAGGCTGTACAGAGGAGAACAATGTGAATAAAGGCTTGGAAATGGCCAAGCTTTTCCTTTTTTGTTTTGTGGGCACAGCTCTGCAATCATGTGAAAATCAATCAGAATATGAGGGGAAAAAAAAAAAAGAAAAAGGCTTTTTTGATCCAGTATTTTGATCCAGCAGCATTCAAAATGGGGCCAAAGGCTGGGAGAGCATCTTCTGTGCCTCAGAGCAGCCTCTGAAGTTGACTGTAGGGTGCTTTCTTCCTGAGAATTACTTTATCCTCAAAGTTGAGTTTTCTCCTCAATCCTGCTCATGGCCAGCAGTGTAACGTGGTGGTGATGGGATCCAGGTGACACTGCAACAGCAGATGTACCTGGGAAATTGGGTTTTGGTGTGGGTTTTAATTTTTTAATGTATAGAATTAATGAGGGGCTCTGAGTTTTGCTCTCATTTGGCAGATTGTGGCTTCCACTGGTGCACAACTCAGATAAGAAGGGCAGTAGGAGGCAAGCACTGGGCTGGGAAGGGAACTGAGACCCTTCTGCTGGGAAGAGCACTGAGAAAGTCCTGTAAAAATCCCATCAAATCTATTGGCAAGATTTGATAATACTAATGTCTTGTACTGTGTACTGGCATGACATTACTAAGGCTTAAAAGCAAGCTCAGGTGTTCCACAATCTGCAAGCTTTCATTAATCCAAAATGAATTAAATTTGTCTTCTCTTCATCTTCTTTCACTACATTTGCATGACAACAATCTAGAGGTGGAAGATCACAACCTAACATTTGCTTTCCTTTATTTTTTTCCTCTCCAGCTTCTGGTTTTCATCATCTGACAGAGCTGGGACCCCACCATCCGGCTGAGGACATGGGACCTGATGCCAGACTCCTGGGGGTTTTACCAGTTTCTCACCAAAATTCATGTTTGAAATGAGAAGCTCCTAGTGAGAGCATCTGCATGAGGATATCATTTTCCTCCTGTGAAGTTCCTGATCCTTGTGTGGAGCTGGGAAGTAGTTTGCATCTTCAGGTGAGGATGCACAGGGTGGGAGGAGATTGGGCTGTGTGTCCATGTGTTTATAGACCCCTGTCCTATGTGGCTGATGGACCTACCTAAACAAACCAAGAGACTTCAAATTAATGCCCTACAAGCTTCCAGCTCCTCTGGGCACTGCTTGCCTTGTAGCTGGGCAGTCTGTAGCTCCAGCTAAATGTGCCTGGCAGCAAATAGTATAGGATAAATGACACAAAGTCTTCTCAAGACATCTCCTGAAATTACATCTGCCAGATATACACCAATATGGATTATCCAGGAGATCTTCTAGGAAGCTCCTGTGTGTGTGCAGATCCGGAGATGGATGTAAGAGTTTACATGTAGGCATGAATCCTGCTGTGAGTGCAGATGTTTTCTCATCCTCTGGTACTTGTTGGCTGGTGGTTGTTGATCGTAAGGATGCAGAAGCAGAGCAGCATTTTGTTTCCTGCTCAGGCTCCCATCAGCTGAGCTTTCCAGAAGCTGCAGTGTCAGCCAGGGGTTACTTGTTTTTCCCATATAGCCCTTATCTGGGATTTCATCCTGGGAACAGAAATGATGATGCTAGAGATGCCTGGACCAGCCCAGCAACCCCAGGAATAATACCCAGAGGGAGATGGATGGATCTGCAGCCCATCACTCTGAAACAGTGTGGTTTGAGCAAGGGGCTAAAGCTTCAATTCCCTTTTTGTAAAATCAGGTTAATATTGTTCATCCAAAGTTGTGAGGGTAAAATCTACTCACTGTGCATACAACTGGGGGGTGAGGAGGGTGGTTCGGGGTGTGAGGAAGTAACAACATTGGTATTGCTGGGATATGAGGAGTTGGGTAGGTTTTTTGGTACCAAATTTTTCATTTACTTCTCGGGTCAGAACTTACCTCCTCAAGGTCAACAGGATTTCTCAGATGATACAAACTGTATGGAAGGAGGAGGTTCTCCTGGGTAATGAGGTGTCTAACAACCATTGCTTCAAAACAGGCTTATGCAAATGCCACTTGACACAACCTTACATAAATGCAGGCTGTCCATCAACTCACAATTTGACATGTAAGTGCTGTTTTTCCCAGGGGTTTTTTGGTGATGGGGTGTTTTGTTGGGTTTTTTTTTGGCAAGAATTACAATAGGACATGATTTTCTGCCTGTGGATGCCTCTATCAAAGGTACTTTTCTAAAATGAATGAAGCTTTCTGGTAAAGCGCTTTTTGACCTATTTCCTCACCTGTTTAACATGCTGCCAAGAAAGAAAAACTCAGTCAAATTGCTCCTGTTTACTGGGGAGGCTGCCACTGCAAAAGTGAAGAGCTGGAAAAGCTTTTCAAACTTGAGCAGTTTAATGAATGAACCTCCAGTTATTATTTCCCTGCTCACACACAGGTCAGTGAGAATGTGGTGAAATTTTGACTAATGACGATACTATACACTTTTTTCCAGTTAGAGTTGGCAAAGACTGTTCCTACAGGGAAGAGTGTATAGAAAAAACATCCTATGGCTGTAAGAAACCTTCCTGTGAAGCTTCTTTTAGCCTTATTTAGTGCAGGAGCCCAGCTCCTGCAAAGGCTCTTGTCTTCCTTGCAAGTAGAACAGACCTGAAAAGCCATGTCTGGACCCAAAACAGAGCAAGTGAGACACTTTTGGCCTTTCAAATAGGGAAGGCTTGGGGGAGAAGATGCCAGGAATCACACAATAGGGTTGGAAGGAGCTTTCAAAGGCCATATAATCCAACCCCCTGCAGTGAGCAGGGACATCCTGCGCTAGATGAGGTTTCTCAAAGCCTCAGCAAGTCTGGCTTTGGATGTATCCAGGGATGGGGGCTTCACCACTTCTCTGGGCAACCTGTTCCAGGAACATGAGGTGAGACAGATGATTTCATCAGCTGCTGACCCAAAATGGGTGTCTTTGCTGCTATCTACAGCATCTGCCCCTCCAGGGTGATACCTGGAAGAGACAAGACAGAAGGAGCCTTGCCCTGTGATCAATCCAAGACATCAATCATAGGATGACCCGGTTTGAAAAGGACCTTTCAGATCATCAAGTCCAACCACCAACCTAACCCTGATAAGAACCATCCCTACACTTTATCTCTAAGCATTGTATCTACCTGTCTGTCTTGGACTTCCTCTGCTGTTCCTGGGGAATACAAATTGCTGTTGAAATCATGATTGTGCATTTTGTTCCCCAGATGAAATTATTTCTTATAGCTTGAGCAATATTTCTTGAGGGGAAAAAAGCAATGTCATTATTCGTCCATCAGTGCTCCTGGGGAGGTTTATATCTTTCTGGAGGCATTTTATGATGCCAAAGTGAAGGTTATCTGGGTGATTTATTTTTTATTTTTCTTTTTTTTTCCATATAAAAGCAGATGACATTGATTTGAAGAAGCCAACCCTGTCCACCTTCTGGAGTCAATGCATCCAGTCAGAGGGACTCTGCTGATTTTTAGCATTAGTTTTAGCAGTGAGGGGAGAAAAACTTGTGGAAGATACAGCTGCAGGAGAAGCACCAACAGTATGTATTAAATCCTTCAATATTCCTGATCTGAATTAATTTCCTGCTTGTGAAAGAGTCATAGGAAGGTGCTGGCTACTCTTTTTTTAATCCAAATGCATGTATTTTGCTGATTTTGGCTAAATGTTCAATGACAGCAGAAAGAAGTCCATTTCCTGAGTGAGAAGGGAGAAATCCTCTCTGTTCTCCCCAGTTCTCTTCTTTATAACCTTTGCCACTCCAGATTAAATGTTTTGCATTCTTCTCTCTATACAAAATTAGCAGCAATTCCACAGTGTTGGCAGAGTTAAAGATTTGCTAATTTTCCTGATGAAACATTGAGTTAAATGAAATAATTTGTGGGTTTCTAGTTCATGTGCAGAAATTAAATGTCTAGACAGGGCTTTCAAGGGCATTAATGTTACTGTTATTCAGTTTAAAAAAAAAACAAACCCAAAGAAAAAAGACCAAACGAAAAAAACAAAGTGTTCACATGGATTTGGAAAAAAAGAAAAACCTTTAAAACCAAACAATGCAGTTTCTCAACCAGGTGAAAGCCTCTGTGAAGCCATTCTGGCCATGCAGAATTGCAATATAGGATCACAGAGCTGGAAGAGACCATCTAAGGCCACCTAGTCCAACCTCTTGCAGTGAGCAGGGACATCCTGCACTAGATCAGATTGCTCAGAGCCTCAGCAAGCCTGGTGTTGGATGTCCCCAGAGATGGGGTCTCCACCACCTCTATGATCAACCTATTTCAGTGTCTCACCACCTTCATGGTGAAGAACTTCTTCCTAATGTCTCATCTAAACCTTCCCTGCTCTATTTCAAAACCATTGTCCCTCATGCTCCATCAAACAGTCCCTCCCCACCTTTTTTGTAGGCTCCTTCATCCCCAAAGTGAAACAAGGGTTGACATGGAAGGAATGGAGCCATCTCTGGGTGACATTGGTACCTTCTGTGTATCCCATCTTGATGCCACAGTGTATGGCACCACAGATACAACCTCCCTACATTCACCCCCCACCCTAAACCCCTCCCTCTCCCCGTGGGGTTACAAAAAGCTCTCACCACCGTGTTTCCTTTTTCTGTTCACATTTAATACCACAGGCACAGCTGAGACTTGGAACATGTACGCAACGTGAGGTGTGGTGACTGCTTTTGCTGAACACAGACGTATCCTTAGCAGGCTCGTTTCTTCCACCATCTGCTTGAGATTCCCAAAATTTCTTAGTTTTCCCTGAGTTGCACGACATCTGCCACCAGATCTGCATGTCAGTCCATGGTGAGTGACAGAATGAAATGGGTAATGTGGCAGATGGCTGTAAGAAACAGGGTGGGGGACAACCCTCCTCTTTTGTCCCTTCATTTGTGGGTTGCTCAGTGTGAAGAGGAACCCAGACAGGTGCCACAGTAAGGAACAAACACCATCCCGTTGGCCCTACAAGGGTGATATCCTACCACTGGGTGATACAAAAGCCACCACGTGTTCACAAGAGGCCAAATCTCTCTTTAGTTCTACCTGAGCAACACCATCAGCTGAAGGTGTAACAGGCAGAACATGGCCCAGGGGTGATGGGGTTGGATGGGAGGAGCTGGAAGGTGGTAGGGATTTCACTAGTGGACAATTCCTTATGGTCATGGACCAGGCAGTAATAAATACTAGACAGAAATAAATAGAAAGCTACAGCTGCACATGCGTGTGCCAAAGCTCTATCAGCTGGGCCACCAAAATCAACGTGTCAGTGAGAACAGAGGCAACACCAGACTTACTGATGTCCAGCTTTCCAGGTTTCTTCCCAATCCCATACTTGAGTCATAAAAATCAATTGAATTTGAGGTTTTTATGGATCTAGTATGAGCACGTGCCTGCCTGTGCCTCCCAAAGCACATTTTTCTTGGTACTTTGTCAGGTCACTTTGATTAAAAAAAAAACATCCTGAATTTGATACTGCAGCAAAGGAGTAAAACTGCACACTGGGTTTTTTTTGGGGGGGACATGGTACTGGGAACCAGTGGAAATGCTTTATGTGGGATTTTACAGGCAGGAGACTGATCTTTAGCAGTCTCTGTGGGGGGGCACGGGGACAGGCAGCCACAGAGCCCTTACAAACATCAGAACAACTAAAAGCTGCTGAGTACAAACACATCAAATTGCTCACAGTCAAGCTGAAGGGAACAAACACGGATGTTCTAGCCTGTAAAAAGAAAAATAAATTGGGATTTTGGTGGGAGATTGTGTTCCATATTTTTACAGCATCACTGCAGTCCTGAAGTCAGCACTTATCCCACTGATAGATATGTAAAAAAAAATAATATTTCAGTACAATCTTGTTCTAAGCCACTTCTGTGAAGGTTTTTTTGTATTTTTTTTCATCATTTCCTTTCTACTCACACGTGACACGAGGGTCATTTATTTTTAGTGTGTTTAAAAATTATCCTTTTTATTTCTCCTCTTCTTTTTTTATTTTCCCCAGAAGTAATTTTCTTCACATGGAGAAAAACATTAGCTTATTTAAAAAAGCAGGACTGTGAAAAGCTTATCAAATCCCACGTTCTCCATTCCCAACAGAGAAATTCCATTTTTTTTCCCTTTCAAAGGATCTGGCTCAAATTTTTAGCAAAATGAAAGTTGACTCTGGAAAAATTTGGGTTGATTTATCATCTCTCCTGAAGCCACTCAAGCAAACTGGGCTGTGTTTGCCTGTTAAGGATGTTGAGAAAGAGTCTTCTGCTCCATTCAGTGCAACAAAAAAAGAAGTCATATGGGCTAAAAAAGCAGAAAAAAAACAAAACTTGAGTGCTGGCAAATTCTACAACCTCAAGTCTCAAAGTTGAGTTTGTTCCTCTTGTTTTTTTAAAAAATCTTTAACCACCTCCTTCAGCAAACGGAGCACAGCTTCAGCCTTTCCATTGGGGTTTTCCCCTCTCCACCTTCTTTCTCTTCCATTATGGCTTTCTGGGAGATACTGGTGTAAGTGATGCTCTGCTGCTGGGAATCTCCTGTCATGTGATAACACTTGGTTCTGTCCAAACCCTTGAACTTTCTTGTTTGGTGCTGGAAAGTCTTTTCTTTGGAAGGGGTTTGAGTCCAAAGAGGCGGCAGGCGGCGACCCGGTACTTCTTGGACATGATGTTGTAGAGGATGGGGTTGATGGCTGCACTAAGGTAGAAGAGGACAAAGGAGACCAGGTTGCAGTACTGGCTGATCACTGCTATCTCCAAGGAGCCAGCTTCGAAGGATTTGGAAAATAAATACCGTCCTACGTGAAAAGGCAACCAGCAGAGTATGAAAGCAAATACCACCACGACTAAAATAAAAACAGCAGAAGAAATGGTGTTAAGTGTGTATTAGAATCAGAACCATCAAAAAAATTCTACCTTCAAATTCTGCTTTAAAGCTCTACTTCAGAATTCTTTACCAGATTGCTTGGAAGGCACCAAAATGCATCCCATTTCACTTTTGTGTCCCTCAGCCCATCCTCTGAGAGGGACAAATTAGCAATACTGAGTGCACGTTGCACACATCCAAAAGAGCCTGCATGCATTCTGCTCAACTCATGTGCCTCTAGCCTGAGAAACTTCTGTTTCCACAGAGAATTGAAGAGCTAAACAGTGATGAAATAGAATCATATNCTGGACAGACAATGTGCCTCTAGCCTGAGAAACTTCTGTTTCCACAGAGAATTGAAGAGCTAAACAGTGATGAAATAGAATCATATAATCATAGAATCATAGAATAGTTTGGGTTGGAAGGGACCTTAAAAATCAACAAGTTCCAACCCCCCTGCCATAGGCAGGGACACCTTCCACTACATCAGGCTGCTCAGTGCCCTGTCCTGCCTGGCCTTAAACATCTCCAGAGAGGGGGCATCCAGTCCTCCTCATGTGCAGTCTCCAACAAAAGCAAATTCTGTACACAATGTGATAAACACTGTGGTTTGTCATGAAGAATGGAATCACTGGGAAGCAAAATTATTTAAAGCAAAGGCCCCACAATGAAACAAACCACTGGAATTTGGACTTGTGGAGCATGTGTGGCAAGGTAAGACTAGGCAGCACCCTTCCACTTTGTCCACTTTTTGGGATGAATTAACTGAACAAGAGTAAAATTACATATGTAACTGCATTTTATATAATGTAGATGTAATCTTACATCTAATCTTGTGATTGAATTTATATACACATTTAATGCAAGTAGAGTAAGAGGGATATAGAATGGTTTGGGTTGGAATGGTCCTTAAAGATCATCGAGTTCCAACCCCCTGCCATGGGCAGGGACACTTCCCACTAGACCAGATTGCTCAATGCCTCATCCAGTCTGGCCTTACATACCTCCAGTTGGCCTTACACACCTCCAGGGATTGAGGGAGCATCCACAACCTCTCTGGGCAACCTGTTCCAGTGTCTCATTACCCCCACTGTAAGGAATTTCTTTCTTCTCTCCAGCCTGAATCTCCCCTCTTCCAATTTGCATCCATTCCTCCTAGTCCTGCCATCCTGGATCCTGTTAAAAAGTCCTACCCCAACCTCTTTGTGGCCCCCTCAAGTATTGATAAATCACTATGAGCTTGTCTTTGAATTCTGCCCCATTTGAATTTCCATCCTAGGAGAAAGGAAACTTTTTTCCATTCATTTCCTGAGTGCTATTGACCTTTATTACTTTTCATATTGCTTTGAGTGGATCTATTAATATACCAGAAAGAGAAAAACCAGAAAACTCGAGCAAGGGTTTGTTGGGTTTTTTTTCTCTTGGAAATTCTCAAGCAATTTTTACCAGTTAACCTTTTTGCTTCTGTGAACAGTCCTGCTTCCTTGTGGCTAGGAGATATAAAATTCAGAGCTGAGAGGGATGCTTTTGCCACCTTTCCTTATAAACTTTCTCTGCAAGCATTCCCAAATTTAAATGGATGCTTATGGTGGGCTCTAAAGCACAGAGCTGAAATTCAGAGTGTCTGTTTTCCAGCTCTGCATCTTCTTGAGCCACCCACTTCCATTTTATCCTTATTTTTTTTCACTTACAGAATTTAGATATTTCCCTCACTGACAAGGAGTTTAATCTGGATAATGAATGTTATCATGATGGTTGTTACAAATAGGCTTTTAAGCAGAGTAGATATTTCCATGTGAGGGAGTGTGAGTTTGGTCTTCACACCTGCAGAATCCCATTGATTCCAACAAGAATGGGATTTGATAGCTCCTTTGCAAATCAGAAGTGTTTAATTAGTGATTGTTTAATTAGGAACCTAAAAGCACAACCTCTCTCAGCAGCTTAAATGAAGTGGTGATGCTAATCCTATTTACTTCATGGTCCATGACTTGGTGAAGACTTGAAGTGCCTTCTAAATCTCAAGCAGAACATCCAAACCAATGAGAGCAGTTGTGCTGAGTCCTTTCTAACTTATTTTCTTTCTAAAATTGTTGTGGTTTAGAAAGTATTGGCTCTTGGTCAGAGGCCAGGCTTGCCACTGTTTTGCTGTTCTCAGACCTTGTAAAAAGTCATGGAAAAAACACAAAAAGCAAAGGTTCCTGAAATACCATAATGCCTGCTGCTATGCTTCAGGGCAGAAATAAAACAGGTATACAAAATTCTTTGTGGTTAAGCATAAAGAAATATAAAGACCCTAATAAATAAGCTTAGCCACTTCTTGTGGGCAGAAATTCATAAACCTGAAAAACTCCCCAAGTGTAAAAGGTGAATTATTTCCAAGGTTGCACTTAGCAAACTGGAGTCATTCTATTGATCATAAAAAAGCAGCCAAAAGGGCACAAAAAAGGCCAGGGTTTTTTTTATTATTATTATTATTCCTCCTGCATAGTAATACAGCAGGACACCAGCCGAAAACATCATTTAGTAATTAATGTTGTTAAGACATGCTGCCACCTCCTTGTCTTCCTCATCAGCCTGTTGCTGAAACAAGCAGGGCAGAGCTGTTGCCACCCATGAAACCTTCTCCACACGGAGCATCCCAGCCCCTCTGACATCCATGGAATGCTTTGCACTGTGGAGGACTTTTAGTTTGGGTAAAAGAACAACTTTTTATGGTCTCATGCATCAGAGATCCCTTTGCACCTAAATGCTGGATTTTCTATCTGCCAACAATGATTATTCTTTCAACCATCCAGCAAATGTAAATAGTCAAAAGTTAGGAATGATTCTGTCCTCTGGATGCTGTTTCCCTCCACTCAGTGAGAATTTACAGGCTCACAGACCTCAAGGGAGACATGAGGGGTCCCTGCTCAGCCCACACTGATGTTGGGTTGATCTAAAAAAATGCAGATTTAATTTTCTTGAGCTTATCCCTGTAAACAACCCCTAAAAGAGAAGCTAAAACCTCTCTTCATGCAAAACTAAGCATACATCGTAACCCTGCAGCTCAACTTTGTGGGCTGGAGAAGGGTTTTTCTCTTGTTTAAAAATCAAATAAACTATCTTTCTGTAAATAACCTTGGTATCCACAACCAAAGAGAAAAAAAAAAATAAAATCCACCCAAAAAAGATCTCCAGGGCACTGTTAATGGTAACTGCAGCATCAGTCCTTGTCAGTGAGTGTTATTAAACTGTCTGAGAGTCCCCAGCTTAAACCAGTTAGAAACAAATCTAAGGAGGGAGAGTTGTTCTGCAAATACCTTGAGGTTTAACCCTTTGCATGAAGGATGTTCAATAAATCCTTTATTTTGGGAGCAACCACTGGGAAGAACCAGTGCTCTGCCAGCTTTTCCTTCTCTCTCTCCCACACACACACAACCACACACATCCTTCAGACTAAAGAAAAACCCCATACCTAACATTTTCACAGTCTGCTTGTTGTTCTTGTCTCTGATGACTGCGTTTGGCCCCATGTTCTTCCTCTTTCTCCTCCACAGCTTCCTCCCGATGAGGCTGTAGAGCACGGTCAAGCAGAAGACGGGCAGGAAAAAGAAGATGCTGGAGGTCCACACCATGATGGTGAGGAGCCCCGAGCGGATGGCGTACTCCGTGGCTCGGCACTCGTTGGTGCTCAGGGGGTTGGTGCCGTTCTCGTGCTCGACACCCACCAAGACAAAGATGGGGCCAGCACTGATGAAGGAGACAGCCCAGAGGAAGAGGATGACCAGCTTGACCTTCCCCTTGGTGATGATGACTTTAGCTCGGAGGGGGAAGCAGATGGCCACGTACCTCTCCACGCTGAGAGCGGTGATGTTGAGGATGGTGGAGTAGGTGCAGCTCTCGCTGATGAACTGGAAGAGCTTGCAGAGGAGATCCCCAAAGTTCCAGGGCCGGTACTGCCAGAGGCGAAAGAGGTCCAAGGGCATGCAGAGGAAGATGAGCAGGTCGGAGAAAGCCATGCTGGACAGGTAGAAGTTGGTGGTGGTCCTCATGTCCCTGTACCGCGACACCACCAGCATGGTCATGAGGTTGCCCACGATCCCGATGACGAAGAGGAGGACGCAGGCGACGGTGATGCCGGTGAGCACCGGAGCGGGGAAAAGGTGCAGCGGGGGGTCTCCTCCCGTTCGGTTCTCCGCGCCGCGGCCGCCCGCGCTCCCCTCCCGCATCCTGCCCCGCGCATCACTCCGCGCTCCCCGCGCAGCCCCTGCCCTCCGCGCCTCTCCGCTCCCTCCGCCGCGCTGGCGGGGCAGGTGCGGAAGGCGGGGAAGGGAGAGGCGCTCCCGCTCCGCCTCTCTCCGCGCCCCGAGGAGGGTTGGCCGCTTAGCTGCACGTCAGAGTGAAGACGTGAGCGCGGTGGCTCCGCGAGTCCTGCGCCCGCTGTAAAATCCCCACCGTCGTCTTTTTAAACTTTCTTCCTAACTCGTTCCCCCCAGTCCCGCACTGCGGGTGGTCTCACCGCCGGCTTTTCCTCCGTCCATCAGACCCGAGACCGGCTGCGATGGGCAGGGGGAGAATGTAGGAGTAGGAGGGGGAGTCCTGTTTGTAGCCTGTTGTCCTTTGGAAGTTCCTTCGGTTGGGAGTTGAGGGGGATGGTTTCTCCTCGTAGCTCAAACCGCCGGTGGTCGGGGATGGTGCTTGGTCCCTCGGGGCATGTGGACAACCGGCGATGGGGCTGCAGTCACCCTGCCCTTCTCCTCTGCATCTTTGCTCTGACCTTGGATCTTGGCAGGAGCCCCCGTCAGGCTCCAGTTGGGTGAAGCCGCAGTAATTGCCCTCTTCTACATCATCTACCTACGATTAGATTTTGATTCGATCCGTTTCTGTTGTCCTACGCCCCTGCCCTCTGCAGGCACGTTGCCCTATCGCTGCCTTTTCCCAGCCTGCAGCTTCCTTAAGGATAACGCTGTACCCAAGGAAAAAAACAAGCTGGAAGCAGCACAAGGTGAGATGAGGGACAGCAAAGCAACCTCCAGGATACCTGTAAAGAGTCTTACCTCTTTCCCAACTTGTCCCTGCAAAGTGACAGAGAGGATGTGCTACAGCACAACCTAATAGATAAACACCTTTTGCAGTTCATCTCTTTGAGGTGGGGCAAACAATGCTCTGCATCCGTGTTAACATCAAGGTTAATTCCTCAGAGAAGCTGTTTTCTGCTGTTTTTTCTCCAGGATGCACTCACTTATGTGTGTCCACCATCTGCCAGCACCGTTCCAGAGCTGCAGAGCTTCAGCAGAGGACAGAGGACACGCGTGGCCTGACACACCACCACGTTGCTCTGCCCCGTGCCTCCGAATGAGCCTCTTTTTTACCAGAGCCCTTCGTTATAATACAAGCATTAGCCTCGATGCTATGTCTGTGCCCTAATCCTGATGATTTATTCCTGCAGTTTCACGGGAATCAGCATCCATCATTCCTCCTCTTGAACCACGAGACAGTTTTGTAGCAAGTCCTTCAACAGTTGCTAAATTTTATGGGGGATGGCTGTGCATTAATTGCAGTTGAGAAGAGGGAAGAGCCTAACGTGCCTCTTTCCTCTTTTTGTTTATCCATCTGCCTGGGTAATTGTTTTACATGTTTCTGAAGAAAAATCATGGGTTATATGAAACCCATGCACAGTTATTTCATATTGCATTTTTGTGCCTAATCTAATTTAAATGACGTTATAGAGAAGCTGGTAACTGCCTCTCTCTATTTAGCCTGCCAAATGCTTTCTATTATTATATAGAATTATTTCACTTTTTTTTTTTTTTTTAAATTCCCCCACACAATAAATTGTCAGGCCAGTGGCATTAACTGCAGGATGTTGATATCTGGCAGAGAAAATGGCCTGAAGCTATAAATGTGACTTTTCTATGTGGAGAGCATCCTTCATTCTCATGAAGCCTCTTCCAGTTTTTGCTGAGCTGTATCTTGTCAAAAGTGACCCTCTCCCTTTCCCAAGGGAGAGAAAAGCTTTATTTAAATATTTTTCTCTGTGAGAAAAAAAAATTCCTTATTAAAATAATATTTAAACTGAGGTCTGCATGGAAAAATCAGGGGAGAGAGGAAGTAAAACTAGATTTATATACTCCAGGCAGCTTGAGGTTGTAGTGAAATGAATTAACACATAGTTCAAGGGGGGGTTTGATGTGCAGAATGATGACCCCTCAGATCAGAAATGGCAGTGGTTCTCTGGTTCCATCAACATCCAGAAATCCCCTTACATCCCAATCCAGCAGTCAGTCCATCCCCTTCATATTTAAAGGATATCATGAGTCAAGGGCTTCTTTTCCTTCATGGGGTCAGGGCCAGAAATAAAATCAGCTGAGGGAGAAGAAAAGCAGCTCCAGTTTTCTTTCTGCTTTCTTGTGAAATTTGTAAAGAAATTTTGATGAGATATAAAGAGCTGATATCCCAGAAATGTTGCTCAATAATGAATTCCTGCCTCTTCTTCACATACACTGCAGACAGCAGTGAAGATAGTGGTGACAGGAGATGTAAGAGCTGTGGGAGAAGATGGCTTTAGGCTCCAGAAGGTTATCTGCTTGCCCTCAGCTGCAATGATAGCACTTTGTTGCCTTAACAACTAAAGGAAAGATTGGAATCAGTGGTGTTGCTGGAATGAGAGAAGTGGAGGGAAAGGGACTGAAATTGAATACTTTTTATTCACAGTTTTGTCCACTCACTGGATACAAGAGCAAAACATATATTAAAAGAAAGAAGAAGAAGTACTATAATGGACACCTACATTTCGTGGAACACTTAAAATACTGGTGTGTCTCTTTGTCAACATTCAGGCTGTGATGGGCACTGGAGAAAAGGTAGAGAAGAGCTTCTATTTACGGACTTTTCAAAATCTCTCCCCCATGCTCCATTCTTTCCTTTTTCTTCTCATCCAGTAAAGTTTTTAATTCTTGTTTGTATCATTGTTTGTTGTCATGGAAATATATGAAGGCTTCCAGTATAGAATGATTACGGGGTTTATTGTGGGGAGCTGAAGAAAGTGGAAAACAGATTTCAAGTAAGAGATCTCCCATTTGAAAATGAGGCAGCTCCAGCAATTCGCAGAAAAGCAAATGAATGCTTTTTTGTTGTATCCAGGGGCAGAGGATGTTTTGACTTTTATTATAAATGTATTTTAAGACCAGAAGGTAGCATGGTCTGTGTGCTTTCAAAGGTTTCAGTTTAGCAACCCACATCAGCCAGTAGCACTGATGAAATAGTGGTAGTCCAACTTAATAAGGTTAAAAAAATAAAAAACAACCAAAAAACAACCCAGAATGTGCTCAAATGACTCTGTGGTTGTTTATTTGGCAGTAAACATCTGTGAGCAGGCTTCAAAATGGTGCAAGTTTATTAATCAGCAAAGCTGTGCCTCTAATGTCACTAATTCAGCAGCATCTGTTTTAGATGTAGCTTTGTGCTGTGAGGTTGCACCCCAGGCATTGATGTCCCTCTTTGTTCAATTAGTTGACCAAGTGGAGAGAGAGAACATGGTTCATGCATCACAGGTAATGCTTGCTCCAGGTTAAAACTACACAGTGGTTATTAAATATTAGGAACAGGCTGCCCAGGGAGGTGGCTGGGCCGCCATCCCTGCAGGTATTTAAGAGATGGACAGAGCTGGAGCTTAGAGATAGGGTTTAGGGATGGTTCTTGTCAGAGTTGGGTTGATGGTTGAACTCCAGGGTATGAAATGACCTTTTCATCCTAAACAAGTCTATGATTCTAGGGCTGATTATGTTGAGCAGATGCTCACAGTATCCTGTGTTTGTTTTGGGGGCAGAGTGTCTTTGTTTTTATGATTAGAATCAATCATAGAATAGCCCAGGTTGGAAAGGATCTTTCATCTCATTGAGTCCAACCATCAACTCAACTCCAATGAGAACCATCACTAAACCCTATTTCTAAGCTTTACATCTACCTGCTTCTTAAATTCTTCTAGGGATGGTGCCTCAACCACCTCCTTGGGCAGCCTGTTCCAATGCTCCATAACCCTTTTGAGGTAAAATTAGGGGAGCTGCAATTTAGAACACTTGTGTAAATTGTCCTTGTCTATCTGACTTTAATAGATATACTGTTGGCTTGGTGATGGACAAGAATTAAATGCTTCTATCCTAAATAGATTTCCCAGTGTCTAACTGTCAAAGAAGAAAACATGAG
This sequence comes from Turnix velox, assembly GCA_013400935.1. Taxonomy (NCBI): domain Eukaryota; kingdom Metazoa; phylum Chordata; class Aves; order Charadriiformes; family Turnicidae; genus Turnix; species Turnix velox. Next base: position 70,877 of record VZTY01007216.1, read on the forward strand.
AAAGACCCCAGGGGAAGTGCTTAGGGTTCTGTAGTCCCTGATCATGAGATCATGCTCAGCTTTTTCTTCAGATTCCAGCTTCCAGATGCTGTTTTCCAGCTAGGGCCTGGAAGCCAATCCCATGGTGTTGCTTCTATGATGTCCTTTGTGTTGCAACCATTTGTGGCATTGGATGGACCATAACTGATACTAACCAATGCTGGAGAAATTATTTCATAATGGGTTGTCATTATGGCAGGGTTAGGATGAAGCCAATAAGCACACCAAGACAAATAACTATTTACATTTTGTATTAAAGGCACGTAGAAAAATTACACAGGATTTATACATTAACTTGTGTTCACAAATAAAAAAAAACCCCAGAACTGCTACATTTGTCATCAACGTAGAAAAGTGAGAAGAAAAGTCCTACTCAGGGTGCAAATGTACAAACAGAAGTTGCTCTGTCTTCCCATCCATCTTTGAACGAGTCCTTTCTGATATTGTTTCACAGCACTTCAAACAATTACATCGTTTTCATTCAAATCAGCTTCAAAAATAAAATTTCTGAAAAGAAACCACAAACTTGAATACAATTAGTTGGTTAAAAACCTTCAAGCTTGATAATATGGGTCAACTCTGTGCTGAAATAAAAAAAAATCCTGTCTTTTAGCAAGGAGAACTCATTAATTTATCCAACAAAGGTGTTAATTTGTCTAATATAGGAGAAATCCAGGTACATGGCAGGGGTCTGAAACTTGATGATCTTTAAGGTTCCTTCCAACTGAACTATTTTATGATTCTATAAGGAGTGGCTTTGTTCTGTGTGCCTTTTCTGGCAGAAAATGTCTGAATACGAAAATCAAAAAGCAAACTGTAATAATATTTTGTGTCTCTGTTGCAACAGGTGATGGGAGAATGAGACAAAGCCAAGTGCTCCAGTAAACCAGGAAGAATTCCACATATTTGATCCCTGCTGCAAACAGCCTCTGGGATGCTACATTGAAACAGCAGAAAAAAGGTAAACCCCATTATTTTATGCTAACATCAGCGTGTTTCTTTGCCCAGACTTCTAAAAAGAGGAGGTTATACCTACAGTTATTCTCTTTCTGGCTGCTCAGACATGGATATTTAAGGGAACCAAGGTACCTGCTCGTCTGAATGACTCAATAAATGCAGGGGCTTGTGTCTCTTTATCTCCACTTGTTGACAAAGTAGTAAGCCCCATGAAGCATGTTTACTCTGGGGCCCATATGCAAGGGCTGTGCAGTGATTTAATTACCAGAATGTGGAGGTGAATGGGGAGGGTTCCCAAGGCAACCTCAGTGTATTAAAAAAAAATCCAGACAAGCAGCTTTTCTCCTGGAATCATTCCGTTCAGGAGAAGTAACATCTGCAGAGCAACTCCCTTTTCTTCCCCTACAGTTGTTTGGGGTTTTTTTTTCATTTTCACTTTCTTTCCCCCTCTGTTTTCCCTAAATTTGGGCAAAAAAGATTCATGGAGCAAACATCCACTGGCAATGATGGAGATGTGCTGATGAAAGCTGCCTGATTTATGCTGAGGATCAAAGCCCACACAGCTTAAACTGGCAAATCTTTTTTTGTCTTTTAAACTGTAAAAGAATTCCACTCACAGAGTTATAAAAAACATAGTTGCCATTTAAACAAAACAAACCAAAAAAGTTATGGTTGAAACAAAAAAATTATGGTTGAAACAAAAAAATCATGAAAACTTTACATCCATCCACAAACATAAAATCAAAACCCAGCAATTTGAGAACTGCAGCTCTTGTTTGAAGTTTGTTTTCTGTAAAATATCAGTCATCAGGGCGTGTTTCTCTGCATTACATCCTCCCAAATACAGGCCAACACAAATAAATCCAGAAGAATCATGTCATACTTAGTTTGTGGCAAATTTCTAACAGAATTGAGTATTTACAGGAAAACACTTTTTTTTTCCTTTTCTAGATGAAGTACTTGTATCAACAAACATAACAGCAGCCACATTACCCAACCTGGTGGAAACCTGCTGAAATCTTTGCAGCACAGCAATTAAGTAAATAGGCACTATCATAATGTGCTGATCAAAATAAGGATTGATTAAAAAAAAAAAATCCAAAAACCCTCTTCTGTGTCATTTCAGCAGCTGGTTTTTTATGTACAATATCCTGATAGAGACAGGATAATGTATTTACTCAAGCCATGATCATGAACAAATGCTTAAGCACATATTTAATTTCAAGCACCCTGATTCATGTTCAGGCTGTCTGTGTGCTTAAAATTAATTAGGTGCTCAAGTGAGATGAGATGAAGAAGTGCAGTTTTGAGTTTCTGACGGCCTTACAACTCTTCTGAAATGCAGGTTCCAAACAAAAAACTTCTAGAGGAATTCCCCAGGCAACTGGCAAGCAGCACTGGCTCCTGATACTCAAGATGGGATCCTGATGGAGGTCATGAAGAAAATCTCTGCCTCAAAGAACCAGACCTGAAGCATCCTTCATCCCACCAGAGCATCCTCCATCCCACTGCAGCCAGCACGAAGTATCACGGTGGAGGTGATGGTGAGCTCTTACCTGCTGGGGGGGTTCTGGCCAAAGGTGTCATCCATGGCATGTGAAATCTTTGCATGTTCCCAGCCTGGCTGGGCAGGGAGATGTGGTACCCACGCCTGTGCAAAGCATCACCATCTACAGCTGTAAACAGCTCTGATGCTTCTTCCCATCTTGGCAGGGAGAATATTTTGCACATCCAGAACTTGTCTGAGTGAGCTGAGAAAGGGGAGCCTGGTATTGTTGGTCTCACTGTATTGTTTGCTTATTTATCCTCCATTATATAGAATTTTAAGCTGGTCCTGACTGGGAAAATTGACTCTTCCAAAGAGCAACTTTGAACTCTTAACTGATCATAAAGGCTCCAAAGAAACTTGCTTCTTTGTCCATGTCAACTATGTCTCCATTACTGACAGAGACAAAAATCCTGTCCTCTCTCTTCAGCTGAAACACACCCCCTTGGTAGATGGAATAAAGTCCATATTCTGCTTTTTTAGACCAGCAGCTGGTTCTTGCACTTTTCATGAGCAAAATGGGCTCTGGGTAGTTAGTCAGTTTGTAAACATACTGGACCAGCTGTTTAGGGTTCCTGATTTGGGACAGCAGGTCAGAATCTTCGTTCTCATTTTCCCTAAAACGGAAATAAGTTTGGGAGTAGATGTAATAAAAGCCTGTCTGGGGGATCACCAGCTCCCCATTTTTCAGCTCCACGTTGTAGAGGAAAGAGTGGCCTCTTCTTGATGATTCCCAGTTGCTTATTTTGTGGCCATTCCCTCTCCTGGGTGAAGAATCTACTTGAGAGAAAAGAAAAGAGAAAAATTATTCATTAAAAGCTACACAGTGAAGCCAGGTGTTTGACAGATATGGGGTTTTTTTGTTAAAGTAAGAAAACCTGCTCTTCCCAGTACCTCATTATGTCCATTCTTGAAAAAGAAGGTCCAGAAACTTCAGGTCTTGAAACCTGAAGGTCCAGAAGCAAGCTGCTTAGCTCTGTGTGGGAATTCACATGGACTACCTTTGTTTTTCATTTTTATGCTCCCAAATTAAAAAAAAAAAATATCATGTTCTTAATAAGTGACAAAGTTAAAATACTTCTTGTGCCCAATACCTTCCAAAACTGTAGAAACCCCACCAGGCCTTTCATTAATATGGCCTGATGTCAACTCTCTCCTGTCTCTGCCTTGCACTTCTAATAGATCTGTCACCATAGCAGCTGGTCACAGAAAGAAATTAAAGGAAAGATGAAAACTTAACATTAAAAAGAAGGATATATATTTTTTTTCCTTAATAAAGATTCCAGAAGGAAAATAGGGAAGTACCTAAAAGTTAAGGGCTTTCTATTTGAGCAAGTGGAAAGGGGAGGTTTAGGATCATAGAATAGTTTGAGTTGGAAGGGACCTTAAAGATCATCTACCAACCCTCCTGCCATGGGCAGGGACACCTCCCACTAGAACAGGTTGCTCAATGCCTCATCCAGCCTGGCCTTAAACACCTCCAGGGATTCAGGGGGCATCCACAACCTCTCTGGGCAACCTCTTCCAGTGTTTCACCACCTTCACAGCAAAGAACTTCTTCCTTCTATCCATCCTGAATCTCCTCGCTTCCAATTTGCATCCATTACTCCTAGTTCTGCCATCCTGGACCCTATTAAAAAGTCAATCCCAGCCTTTCTGTATGCCCCCTTCATGATGGATATTAGGAAAACTTTACACTAAAAGGGCTGTCAAACATTGGAAGAGGCTGCTTAGGGAAGTGTCTGAGGCACTCTCCTTGGAGGCATTTCAGAGATGGGCAGACACAGAGATTAGAGATAGGGTTTAGGTATGGTTCTTGTTTGAGTTGGGTTGATGGTTGAACTCCATGACCTCAAAGCTCCCTTCCAACCTGGGCCATTCCATGATCCTAAAACTAGCTGAAAGAAAAACAAATACTAGCTGGTTTTATGGTTAGTTTCTTGCTGTTAACTCCTTGCAAGTATCAAAATGTGTGTATAAACAGGAGGCTAGCAACAAGACTAATTTTTGTGCTCTTTGAACTGGTTTTAAAGGTTTTTCCTTACTTCGTGGAGAGAGGGAGCTCCTCCTGTTGCTGTTGCCCGTCAGATGTGCCGCGATCCTGCGGAGAGGGGGCTGCCCATCAGTGTGGGGCAGTGTCAGAGCTCGATCACCTGCAGCAAGAGCAGAGAAAGAATTTTAAGGTATGTCCTTTTTTTATTTGTAATTTTTTTTATTTGAGTAAATCGTGCTATATGTTGCCTAATGAGGCTCAAACTTCTCCTGACATCACAGAATGTCAGGGATTGGAAGGGACCTCAAGAGATCATCTAGTCCAGTCCCCTTGTCAGAGCACCCAGATCAGGTCACACAGGAAGGTGTCCTGGAGGGGTTTGAATGTCTCCAGAAAAGGAGACTCCACATCCTCTCTGGGCAGCCTGTGCCACTCTTCTGTCACCCTTACTTTGACAAAGTTTTTTTTCTCATATTTCTATGGACTCTTTTGTGTTCCAGCTTGCACCCATTGCCCCAAGTCCTATCACAGAGGACTGGACTGCCCCAGTCCAGTCACAGAGAACAGCCTGGCTCCATCCCCCTTTCCATATTTATAAACAC
>VZTY01007217.1:0-19343 GCA_013400935.1 Turnix velox
GCTGTCACCAAGCAATGAGAGCACCACAGCCACTGCAGTGGTGCAGAACCTGAAATCTGCTTTTTAGATGCAATTCTTTCCAGCCTGTCCTTCTCAGGAACCCCCAAGCTTCCCTTCCTTTCCTTTCTACCTCCTTCTACATGGCTGGTGGGGCTTTTCCTGCAAAGTCTATGGCAGGATGCTTCAGAGAATTCCTTCTTCTCCCCTCCCTGCACCGAAGGTGTGGGGAGTCAGGTGCTTTCAGCCAGAAAAAAGACCCCTCACTGGCTCAGAGCATTTCCAGGGCATCCCCTGCCAGGGGAGAATGCTCTATTTATCTGCAAAACCCAAAGCCTCTCAGGTCTGCAGTCAACATCTAAATTTCCTGAGAGAAATAATCACTTTACCTCTTTCCATGGGTGGCTATAAATAGTTGTGTGCACGTGATAGATAACACTGTAAAGTTCCCCATCGTTCAAAAAATAAAAATAGAAATATATATACCTCTGTCACAGTAAAAACTTACAGCCTCTACAGCCACAGCCTTAACAAATACAACCTGTGTGGAAGTAAAGCCTTGGTTCAAAGGTATCAACAAAATACAAGGGGTTCTGCCTCTCAAACGTATAAAAGACTTGGCAGGTAAATAATATATTCAATTACGAGTTATAAAATCCAACGTTAAGTTAACTTTAGTCCTGCGAATCACGCACTTAAAAAAAGAGGAAAACCCAAATTTCACCTTCACGACATTGCCCCCTGGTGTAGAAGCTGGGACATGCACGGTCTCCCACCCTCAGAAAAAAGTGGGGAATTAAAACCCAAATTGTTTTTAAAATAAAATACAGTGTCAAGATGAAATGGATGTCATTGTGGTTTTAAGGGGAGGAAAAAACCCTTTAAAATTAAAAATAAACCCATGTGCAAGTATTCCAGTGAGATTTTCATGCTTAGATAGAACCTGGGGGGGAGGAAATACAGCCCCTTCCATTGATTTTTTTTGACATGAAGAGTTTCTTGGGCTTTTTATCAGCGTGGACTCCAAGAGTCCTGCAGAATCCACTGGGTTCTGCTTTGGGTCATCTCCAGGGGGAACACAACCCATGATTTAGGATTAAAATCCCTCTGCTCCCTGGTGCAGACTGTGACCTGAGCGCACACAAAAACACAGATGAGAAGTAGATGTGGCTCCCCATGATTTGATGGGAAGGGAATTCTGAAGCACAACTGTGTTTTGCTCAGATTAACTTATCCAAGCCTTGTGCAACCTGGCCTTGAACCCCTCCAGGGATAGGACAGCTTCTGTGGGCAACCTGAGCCAGGGGCTCAAGCCCCTCAATGAATTTCTCCTTGAGATCTCACCTAAATTTCCTCTCTTTCTGCTCAACACCATCACTCCTACTACAGCTCCCTGCCCTGATAAGAGTTCATCTTCTTCCCTGCAAGCTCCAAGGCACTGATGAGACCAGTTTTTCCTTTGGGTAACTTACAGAGAGCTTGTTTAGTCTTCTTAGATATTTAAGCTCCTTAATCTTGTCCCACAAAGGGCACTTTCAGAAGAGAGCATGAGAACAGCAGTTCCAGCAGCCACACAAAATACTGAGGGCACGTTTGGCTTTATGAGCAATTTCTGTGTAGTATCACCCCACAGGGCTTTTTGTTGGACACAACTGTGGGTTTATTTCATAGTGACACTAGGTCTTCAGTGTGCTCAACACATCTCATAGACCAGGATGAGGCTGTTCTTGGTGGTGTAGAACTTTTTCAGTGGGGAGGGAGGAGACAGAAGATCATTAAGGAGACTGAATATTTTCCTGCTTCCAAAACCATTCATATTTTGAGCTTTCACTCTGCAGAAGACAAAGCCCTGTTGAAGCTGCCCTCATCTCCTCTAACTGTCCCAGTTACAGACCAGTCCAGGAACTGCTAACTGGGCAGGTGTTTTAACCACGTGTGACACACGGTGCAGGGGAAGCTTAGAAGAACCATTAGTGATGGACTTCTCCACATCAACCAGATTTACTTTCTTTTTAGAACTTTCAAACCCAACAGCACAATTTAGATCTCCAGTAAAATCTTGCTCCCTCTCCTGACTTCCTGAGTTTTAAACAAAGCAGTAAAAATTCTTGCAGCTGTCTAATTTCTCAGTTTCTGTTGACATGGCACCAGAAAGAACAATGTAGGAACTTTTAAGAACTGTCTGCACTTTATTTGTCTTCTCCTGCTTGACGTGAGGAGTTTGACTCTCCAATCTACACTTGGACTTGTCTCTTGCTATGCTCAATGCTCCTGGTTTGCAGGATGCTCGTGGCCACATAATCCAGGCATGGCTTTGGAGGAGAAGATGACATTTCAACCTGATCTAATGCAAGGTGTCCTTGCTCAGTGCAGGTGGGTTGGATTAGATGACCTTTGAAGGTTCCTTCCAACTCAGTGCAGTCTATGATTCAGTCTATGATTCTATGAAATCACCAAGGGTTACACGTACTGTGCTTGGGGTGGGAAAAACCCAGAGCTGGACACGATGAAGGAGTTGGGGTTGTTCAGCCTGGAGAAGGGAAGGCTCAGGGAGGACTTCATAGTATCTTCTCAGTACCTGAAGGGGGCTACAGAAAGGCTGGGGTAGGATTTTTTAACAGGATATGGCATGAAAGGACTAGAAATAATGGATGCAAATTGGAAGAGGGAAGATTTAGGCTGGAGAGAAGAAATAAATTCTTTCCTGTGAAGGTGGTGAGACACTGGAAGAGGTTGCCCAGAGAGGCTGTGGATGCCCCCTCCCTGGAGGCGTTTAAGGCCAGGCTGAATGAAGCATTGAGCAACCTGGTGTAGTGGGAGGTGTCCCTGCCCATGGCAGGGGGTTGGAATTAGATGACCTTTATGGTTCCTTCCAACCCAAACTATTCAATGACTCTATTTTCCAGTTTGCCTCTTGATTTAATGGTTTCAGTAGATTAATGGCAAGAAGTAGATTCATCTGTCGAGCCAATGGGTTTGTCAGTGTTTGTGGGTTATAATTTTCTGAGAATGGGAGCAGATCACACATCTCCCTTCTGTGCCTCTGGTTGGGCTCCACATGCCCAGAGCAAGGCTGGGAGAGAAGCCTCTGTGGGGAGCAATGACCAAGCCCATGGCCTGATGCACCCACACCAACCACCTGCTGCTATACCTTCCTGTGGGGTCACCTCAGCTGGGCACCACATGGGGCTCTAAAAATGGCCAACAGTTCCACCTACATCCCCCTGTGACATAACTGATACCTGGGCTCCAGCCTGAGGAACCTCCTGTTCCTGAAGCTCAGAAGACCCCCCCAGGAGATCTTTGGTCACCTCTTCCACCAGCACAGCCCTGCCTGCAAGCTCTGAGCTTTCCTTTTCTAAAACCACAATATGCATAAATTCCAGCAGCAACCATCATCTCAACACCCTCAGGATGATACCCCCCCCTCTAACATGCATTATATAATCAGGTTTCTTTTTTTGCCAAAATACATTTAGAGAATACTTAAAAAGTGCCTGGAAGATGCAGCCCAAGGGGAGGAGGAATATATAGGGGTGTCACAGCTTCACTGCCAGCAGCTGGTGGCAAATTAAAACAGAGATTTGCAAACCCTCCAGCATACAAGTGGTCCCACGGGGGAAGCTGGTGGCAGGATGATCTTTAAGGTCCCTTCCAACCCGAACTATTCTATGATTCTATGACTGCAGAAGATAGTGTGCCCGGGGAAAGCACTGCCATGGCTTGTAGAATGAGGGGCTCTCAGCATGCTGCCACTCTCAGACTTCAAAATACATCAGGTTCATCAGTGTCTCCCTCTAGTCGGTGCTGCAGGTGATAGATTATCCATCAAAAATCAGAGGAGCAGCATCACCAAGTGCTGCCCCATCATCTCTGCTGAAGGGCTTGGGGGGGAAAGGGAGGTGTTCCTGAAGTTTAAGCTTTTTACACCACCCTGTATGTACAGCATGGAGTATGGGTGCCAACTGAAGTGGCATCTTTGAGGTTCCTCCTGTCCCATTCCATGGAGTGGGTGTCCCAGCAGAGGTGCCTGGGTGTGTAGCTTAGAATCATAGAATGGTTTGGGTTGGAAAGGACCTTCAAGACCATCTAGTTCCAACAGGACACCTCCCACTAGACCAGGTTGCTCAGTGCCTCATCCAGCCTGGTCTTAAAACACTTCCAGAGAGGGGGCATCCACAACCTCTCTGGGCAATCTCTTCCAGTGTCTCACAGTAAACAACTTCTTTCTTACATATTGCCTGAATCTCCCCTCTTACAATTTGCATCCATTACTCCTAGTCCTGCCATCCTGGACCCTATTAAAAATAGGGTACAGTCTTTCTGCAGCCCCCTTCAGGTACTGAGAAGCTATTATGAGCCTTCTCTTCTCCAGGCTGAACAACCCCAATCCCTTCAGCCTGTCCTCATAAGGGAGGTGCTCCAGCTCTCTCATCATCTTCATGGCTCTCCTCTGGACCCACTCCAACAGTTCAATGTCCTTCTTATGTTGAGGGCTCCAGAACTGGACACAGTAACTCCAGGTGGGGTCTCACCAGAGCCAAGTAGAGGGGCAAAATCACCTCTCTTGACCTGCTGGTCACACTTCTCTTGGTGCAGCCCAGCTCAGCTGGGAAAGCATCAGAATCCTAACACGAGAGTCAAAGGTTCAAGTCCCTGTGCAGGTACGAGGCTTGTCAAGGTTGGGCTGATGCCTGGACTCATTGATCTGAAAAATCCCTTTCGACCTAAATGATTATAACCACTTTCCAGCTCCAGCAGATCCCAGACTTTGTTGTTTGCTTCTGCAGAAGGCATTTACATCTGCAGGCAGAGAAAAGGAGCCCATTCACTGTCCCGCTATGTGCTCTGCACCTTAATCATCCACTGCCATAATTGCTCCAGGAGATTTTTTCCTGATGCATTTATGTGCTCCACCTGATTAGCAGTCATATAACAGCAAGCAATTTGCCATAATATTCTGAGAGCGCTTAATTTTCTCTCTGATGAAAGAGTTGTAAATGTAGACACCTGTACTCAACAGCTCACCTGATTACTCACTTTGTTATTGCTCTACTCTCCAGTATTATTTCATATTTGCAAACACCACTCTTAAGGTGAGACACTCGAGGTACCCACAAAGGGACACATGGGTCCCCTTCTCCTGCCTTCAAAGGGAGGGTTTTTCTACAGGTCATCCTTGTGCCCAAGTTTTATCTAAGGTAAAATGCATTGATGATCAAGTTCCTTCTAAAAGGAGCTCCTGAGGGACAAAAGGGAGCATGCAAGGTGACAGAACTGCAATGAGAAAACCTCACCAAGATATATAAGAATTAATAGAAAAGAATTAATTTTCTCTCTGATGAAAGAGTTGTAAGTGTAGACACCTGTACTCAACATCTCCCCTAATTACTGACTTCATTATTGATGTACTTTCCATTCTTATTTCATATTTGCAAACATCTCTGTTAAGGTGAGACACTCGAGGAACCCACAAAGGGACACATGGGTGCCCTTCTCCTGCCTTCAGAGGGACAGGTTCTCCTCATGCCCAAGTTTTATTTAAGGTAAAATGCACTGATGATTAAGTTTATTCAAGAAGGGGCTCCTGAGGGACAAAAGGGAACATGCAAGGTGACAGAACTGCAATAGGGAAACCTCACCAAGATATACAAGAAATAATGCTCTGATGAATAACCTCTGTACCATGAATAACTGTTTTCTTCCAAATATCATTGAAACCAAGCTTGTTTTTCAGACAGTGCAGCCCAGCTGGCAGCAGGAAGACAGGGATAACCTAAATCCACACACCAGGCACTCCCTGAAGTTGGGGCCATTCAAAGTTCCAGCCTTCCACAGTGCAGGGAAGAGTGATAAGAACTGTAAGAACAGAGCTACATTTTCCTTATAAACATGAAAAAAAAAAAAAACTATTAAAAATTCATATTAAATTATCCAGAGCAGCATTAGCTGTTTGTGGGACCATTCCAGGTTCCTGCTTTTGACTCACAAACCTGAGTCCACAATGCTAAGGAGACTCCAGAGCTTCTCAGCACTCTTGAGAGCTGACATCAGCCCAGGATTTCCTCCTCCTGTCCCTCCAGCTGCCTCTAAACTCATATCAAACCTCCTATTACACTTCCTAATGGCTTGTACCCTTTGGAGGTTGCCTCTGACTCCTGTTTTCATCTCTTTAGCCTTTTGCCATCTTTTATTGACAGGAGAGCACAAGGATTTTTTTTAATGTCTCCATTTGTATTGACTTCAACCTCAAGCTGGGTTATTTCAAAGGCTCGAGCAGTTCAGAGAACATACAAAATTAATTCAGGTGTCTTGCCTGCTTTTCCATTAAAGGGATTCTGCAAAAGGTGAAGAAAAAGAATAGAGTATAAGCATATTCATCCCCACCAACCATTCAAGTTGTTGGTTGCAAGCACTCAGGGCATGTTGCATTCAGAGATTTGATATTTTGGCTCTATGGGAAAGCAACACAACCAAAGCACAGGTCTATTCACCCATTTCCAGCACTCATTCTCTCAGAACTTACAAAGAAACAGTCAGAACTGCTCCAAATAAATACAAACCCAGAAAGGATTCTTTTGGCTCTGGTGCCTCAATACCTGGAAGAGACATTTTTAGAAGGAATCCCATAAACCCAGTAGAAATAGACCCCAGCTAAGATGTTCCCTTCACCTGAAGGGTTTTCCCAAACTCATTTGAGTGAATTCTAAATGTAAAATTTAAATTGCAAAATATTTATAGCACTTGACTTTTAGTTTTAAGGTATTCTTTTCCCATAATATATGACCAGAGGTACAATTCTTGTGGTACAGTGTGTGCACACAAAGGAATGAGCAGACAGGGATGATCCACAGAGACAGAGATCAGAAGAAAATCTTCTAACTCATGGGATCCCTGTTGGCTCTTTCTTATAATCTTCATGCCCTCCACATACCCACCCCCTTTGATTATTCAATCATTTGCCCTGATACCTTCTCAGATGCTTCATTCAGGCTTCCAGATCCATGATTTCCTGCAAGTTTTTGGGGGAGAGTTGGGTTTGCCACCCTCTGTTCTGCTCTGTGCATCCCTCACCCCCCCTTGCCACTACAGATAATCACTGCTGATTCACAACTTTGCCAGGGCAATTCAGTGAGTGTCCTAGTATGGATTTTCTTGGTCTCCTATTGCTTGAAAACATCTCATTTATCTAAGTATGCTTTAATCTTTTCTTTGCCTGTTATCCCCTTGTTAGAATTAATTGCAGTGAGCGCCTGGTCACAATTAACCTTTCTCTGAAGGCTGAAACAATCAGGCATTGAGCAGTTCAGCAGCTTCCCTTCACTGCTCAGCACCAATGCCTTTGTCTTCTCCTGCTTCTGATGAATTTGTAGGCACCTGCCTTTTATGTTCTTTGCCTGTTTTGTGCCTCTTGCTTTCTGAGGTTACCCTCACAGGCAGAAGTTTGCTCCTTTGTGTTCCTCCTTAGTCATCTCTCCTTAGTCCTGGTTTTCTAGAGGATTCTTTTCATTCCTCTCTGTCCTCCAAGGGCCCAGAAGCAGCCTGGGGAATGCCTCCTTCCCCAGGCAACAGCTTCTTCTGGTACCTTTAAAGCTACTTCATGGCTAAAGGCCAGTTCTGCTGCAGTTCCTTTTGCCTTTCAGCCTCCTCCCAGGAGGCTCTTGTCACTGCTCCACTGAACTCTGCTTCTTTTGAACTCTGTTACTGTAAAGAAAAGAAAGGAAGGAGAGAAATGGAATAATAGGAACAGAGTCCATCATTTTGCATTGTTTCATAGTTGTTATCACCCAAGTTACCTTCTGCCTTCACTTTCTCCAGCAGTTTTTCCCTTGCTAAGTACCAAACCTAAACCAGCTGCCTGTGCATTTTATAGTTCTTCTCCAAAGGGCTTCCAGGGGATTGTTCTTATCTAAGATAAATCAAAATCTTATCACTAGCTTATCAACACCTGAAGAGGGCCTTGAGAAAGGATGGGGCTTTTTAATAGGGTACAGGATGGGAGGACTAGGAGAAATGGATGCAAATTGGAAGAGATTTAAGCTGGAGATAAGAAAGAAATTCTTTATGGTGAGGGTGGTGAGACACTGGAACAGGTTGCAACCTGGTGTAGTGGGAGGTGTCCCTGCCTATGTCAGGGGGGTTTGAGCTAGATGATCTTTAAGGTCCCTTCCAACCCAAATCATTCTATAAAACCTGTTCACAGAGCACCTGTATAACTGAGGCTGGAATTCAGGTGGCACCATGAGCACCAAGGAGCTGTGGGTCAATGAGCTGTACTCAGGTACAGGGCTGGAGCATGTAGGAGCATCCCAATCTTTCCCTCTTTGGAGGACTGTTGACTTTATTAATTTACAATGCCTTCCATCCAGTCTCCTCCCACTGTACCAATGCTCTGCAAAGCAGATTGAAAAGTTGCAGCTCTGAGTGAACAGCTTTCACTGTTTTCCATCATTAAATATGAAACCTCTCCAGCTGCACTTTCAAACAGCTCTGGCTTTTGATGAGCATTGATCCTGTTCATCAAATTTCCTAGGGGAAGAGTTTTGAAATTCATCCATCATCTAGTTTTCTAGATGATTATAGTTTTCTAGTTTACTTGTTCCTTAGAATCATGTAGTTTTCTAGAGATGCTAAGGAACTCTTACTCCAAGTAAAACACACTCATGGTGACTCCTCACCACACAGTCATGCTTGAGAAACCAGAGACCTGGAAGACAAGTCACACTCTGTGGCTTCCCCCTCCCTGCCCTGCCAGTCTTGAGATCCTTAGAAAATACAGTAGTGACATTCTACTACATTTCACCAAGGGATAGGTGGGTGGCAGTGGCCAATGTCACCAAGCATGCAGGTGGCATTTCAAGGTGTCTGTGTGGTATGAAGCTTAGACCACCCTGACCAGCTTTAGCTATTGTCTGTTTGCAGGGCATAGAATCATAGAATAGTTTGGGTTGGAAGGGACATCAAAGATCATCGAGTTCCAACCCCCCTGACATAGGCAGGGGCACCTCCCACTAGATCAGGCTGCCCAGTGCCTTGTCCAGCCTGGTCTTGAACACCTCCAGAGAGGGGACATCCACAACCTCTCTGGGCAACCTGTTCCAGTGTTTCACCACCCTCACTGTAAAGAATTTTTCTTACGTCAAGTCTAAATCTACCCCCTTTCAATTTACATCCATTGTTTCTGGTTCTCCCATCCGATATCATATTAAAAAGTCCTTCCCCTGCCTTTCTGTAGGACCCCCTCAGGTACTGATAAGTTACTATGAGGTCCCCTCTGTGCCTTCTCTTCTCCAGGCTGAACAACCCCAACTCCTTCAGCCTGTCTTCATAGGGCAGTTGCTCCAGCCCTTTGACCATCTTCGTGGCCCTCCATGTCCCACCTCTGAAAGCACTGTGGATTCTGTTGTCTTCCCACCCCTGGAGATAACTCAGGAGATGCTCAGGAAGGAATAAACACCACAGTCTCACAAAAAGGCACACTACTGCCATGAGAAGGGTCCCTGTGTCCAGAAGCAAAGACTCAAGTTATCTTTCCACTTCGCTTTGTGGGTATCCATAAAGCTGCCAGCCTTGGCACTGCCTCCCTTGCCCTGAGGAGACACCAAACCCTCACCTGGACAAGGCATTGAGCAACCTTCTCTATTGGGAGGTGTCCCTGCCCATGGCAGAGGGTTGGAACTAGATGATCTTTAAGGTCCCTCCCAAACCAAACCATTCTATGATTCTATGATCCACTTTCAGCTACCAAAAGGTGTTTTAAAACCTCTCCCTGTGGGGCATAAAGAGAGTGAAATGAGAATAAAACTCATTTCTCTCCTCCATAAACGCTGCTTGACACAAAATCTTTATGGGCCAGGTTGGAAATGTCAAACAAATCACTGCCCCCTCCTACCACATGATTAACTTCTCCAGCACCCTACCAGCCCACCATTCTCCAGAAATCAAGGTTCCTGCCAGAAATAACACTTTTTTTGGGCTTTTTTTCCTGGAGTTCTGCCAGGTGATGCTAATGGCATCAACCACAGCTTGTTGCTGGTGCATCTGAGTGATGTGGGTTTATCTGCCCATGATTACTCATCTCCTCCAGCACCAGCCCCATCAGCCCCCTGCCAAGCACTCCAGCTCTCCTGAGGAACCAGCCTCCCCGCTGCCAGAAACCAGCCCTGAGCCAGGAAAACTAATAAATATATAGATTAGATCAATGCAGCAGCAACATCTGTGCCCATAAAACCCCTCCTGAGGGGTCAGCTTATTTCCTGCTCGAAGCTGCAAAGCCTCCTGTGCCCCCAAGAGTTGCAAAAGGGTCTCCTGGGAGCACAAAGGACAAATGTAGTTGAATTCTTGAGGTGCTCAGGCCCATAAACATACAACCTCAAATCTTGGGGCTCACTCTGTCGTTCATAAAATCATAGAATGGTTTGGGTTGGAAGGGACCTTAAAGATCATCTAGTTCCAACCCCACTGCCATGGGTAGGGACACCTCCCACTACACCAGGTTGTTCAGCGCCTCATCCAGCCTGGCCTTAAACACCCCCAGGGACTGAGGGGGCATCCACAACCTCTCTGGGCAACCTCTTCCAGTGTCTCACCATCATCACAGGGAAGATCTTCTTTCTTATCTCCAGCCTGAATCTCCCCTCTTCCAACTTGCATCCATTCCTACTAGTCCTGCCACCCTGGACCCTATTAAACTGAGGTCTCCCCGCCTTTCTGTGGCCTCCTTTAGGTATTGAAAAGCTACTCTGAGGTCTCCCCTGAGCCTTCTATTCTCCAGGCTGAACAACCCCAACTCCTTCAGCCTGTCCTCAGAAGGGAGGTGCTCCAGTCCTCTCATCATTTTCATGGCCCTCCTCTGGACCCACTCCAACAGCTCAATGTCCTTCTTATATTGAGGTCTCTAGAACTGAACAGAGTAACTCCAGTTGGGATCTCACCTTGTGTGTCCATCAGTAAGCACTTAAAAAACCCCTAACTTCTACTGGAGGAGCCCAAAGACTTTTGCCAGGCACCAGTTTAGGGGCTGATTTTCAGTCTGGGGTTAGATGAGTTCCACAAGAGCTTTTCCCAGCTTTGCTTTGCTGTCTCCAGCAGAAATCCAAGCAGGGAGGTGATGCTCAGGAGGATGCTCTGACCTTTCCTGGGGCACACTCAACAAACAACCTCTGAAGGAAAAAGCTGCAGATGGACAAAACAAGACAGAGAAATTTAATTACTGGAGCTTCACGACAAGACCCCGGTAGAGACAGGAACTTCACCTAGACTCATCAGTCATGGTTCAGTTCCTTGATTCCCAACTACCTCCTCTTTTATCATGAAAAATGGCCCTATTTGTCCTTCCTTTTTCTTGTCTCCTAATCTGCTGTTACCTTTGTCTGCAGTTTTGTTAATAAAGAAAACAAACCTTTCAGCACTTGCATAAAATAAATGCCAGAGGATGTCTCATCATTTGAAAACGAACCTGTTTTCTTAAGTAATTTTATTTGTCTTATATATTTGTCATATATCATTACCATAACCAGCAAGAAGAAGGAGGATGGAAGCCTGAGGTGGGTCTCCAGGTTGAGGTGCTCAGCAGCATCCCCTGTAGACAGGACTAACCCTCACACCCTCCCCCTGAAGCCATCTGCCTGGCATTATAATGCAGAATTTCCTGTGGCAAAAGGGAAAAGGAGACATTAAGTGAAGCACACTCATGTGAGTCAGTTCATGCTGGAAAGTGACACCAGAAGGAGAAAACACAATGGCACAGAGCTCTCTTTGTACAAACAAATTGTTAACAACGAAATAATCGCTGTTTGTGGGAGCTCTGAGTACAGAGGGAGTTGGGCTGCTCTTCTCATTAATATCCCATTAATGCAACTGCCTGTTCCACCATGTGGAAAACAGCCTTACAGCAACAGAGGAAACCCAAGTCAGGTGGCAAGTGACACAGGGAAAATAGTGATTGAGTGCTGGGAGATAACCATGAGACATCCCATGGGTATTTGGCAGCACATGGAGCACTCAGCATCCCCAAAATCTAGCACAAGTGTGCACTGCATCCCTATCTGTTACAATTTGAGAAACTCCCAAGAACTTATTATCATTTAGACAATTGTTCTCTTGCCCAAACACCCCTTCCCACGTCATAAAAGGAACACAAGGGATGAATTATATACAGATTTAACAGAGTAAGACCAGATAATTAACAAAAATAACACTAAAGAACTCATACTGATCTTAATTTCAATATAAAACACTCAAGATCCATGAGACACTGGAAGAGGTTGCCCAGAGAGGTTGTGGATACCCCCTCCATCCAGGCCAGGCTGGATGAGGAACTGAGGAACCTGGTCTAGTGGGAAGTGTCCCTGCCCATGACACTGGGGGTGGAACTAGATGATCTTCAAGGTCCCTTCCAACCCAAATCATTCTATGATTCCACACAGGGACAATCCATGTGGACCCCTTTGAGTGCTGCAGGGAGAAGGGACATCCTCAGCACTCCAGCAGCATGGTGAGGAACTCTTGGGTTGGCAACCAGCGAGGGAAAGAGAGAAAACTTCTCAGCAAACTTTCTAATTCATATCGAATGCATTGTTCATGGTATAAAATGAGCTTGTTGACAGCTTTGGGAGAGAGTGCCTGGGTCTTGCTCCTCCTCATCCCCTTGAAAACACTGAGACCTTGAAACTCATACCCAAGAACTGGCTGTGAAGCAATTCTTTTCACCAATTCAGACACCAAAATCACCTAAAAAGTGCAGTTTTCCCAAGCATCAGAAGAGATATTAGTCTCAAGCATCAGGAGAGATTATCGGATCAGCACCATGTAGGGCTTGGGGACAACCAGTGGCTGCTCTCCTGGCTAGGACCACTGTCCCAGCCAGGGTCTATGGAGGGAGGCAGCTCCACATCTCCTCCATCCCAAGAAACCTGTCCCTGTGCTCATCCAGCCTCCAAGCACACACACCTGAATTGTCCCCACTCCCCTGAGCCAAAGCCCCAGCTGTCAGCAGGCAAAAGCTTGCTGTGTTTACTGAGCAACCAGCCAAATTCTGCTTCCCTCATTTCTCTCCATCCTGGAAATAAAAGCTGTCTGACATCTCATTGAGATGGAAGCTTCTCCTCTTGAACTTTTTGCAAAAATATTTGCTCTCTTCCCACTGCCTGAGAGCTGCACCTGCACTTGGGAGATGCCAACTTTGCATCAGACCCAAGTGGGAGCTCCTCCATGACATTCACCATCATCCAGTAGGCACCAGGCACCACATAAGCAATGTGGATTTGGACTGGATTTTGCTAGTGCCAGCATCACCAAATGGCTGGTGTGAGGCAAAACACTTCAAAACACTCCAAAGGCTTGGCATGACTGATTTTCACCCTCTATTACTGGAACCTTCTCCTAAAATACAGCTTGAGGGAAGTGTAAAGAACAGCAAATCAGCAAACATCTCCATTTCTGGCAAAGAAATATAGAAGAAATGTTTCCAAGGGATTTTTCTCAGAGACCTTTCCACAGGGAGACAAGCAGGAGACACTGAAAGTGAACCTCTGGGTATGGTTGGCATAAAAATGGAAAAAAATAATTTAAAAATAAAAATTAGTTTTGCAGCAGGAGGGAGGCTGAGTAAATAAACCCAAGCACTTCTCCTAAGCAAGAGGAGCCAATGGGCTGGATTTTGGGTGGTTGGCACATCCAGCAAGGAACTCCATTGACACCAGAAGGATGGGAACTAGCAAGAAATCAAACTCAGCAAACCACAACAGAGTTTACATGTTGCAGCCAGCAGCAGGGAGGTGTTTGTGGTTTTGCTTCCTCATTACTTAATTGCTTGTAAACCAGAGAGCAAGGCTGAGGAACAGAAACTCACACTGAATAGGAAAAGATCAGAAACAGAGAATGTTTGGGTTGGAAGGGACCTTAAAACCCTTCCAGTGCCAGCCCCTGCCCTGAAGTGACACCTCTCACCAACTCAGGCTGCTCCAAGGCTGTCCAGCCTAGCCTTGAATCCCTCCAGCTGAAGCCCCAGATGATGTTCCACAGGGTCCTTCTCACCATACCTGGGAGACATCAGGATGGACCATAGCCCTGGGGTGAGCATCAATGCGATGGCACCATGTCGCAAACCCCCACAAAGAAACTCTGTCCCTATTAAAAAGCCTTTGACAACATTAGAGAGAAGGCAGAAAAGAGCTACAAAAATAATTCCACTATTAGAGAAAGTTCTTTTCCCAGAGAGGTTTAAAGAGTTTGATCTGTTTGGTTCATCAGAAGGATTATTAGGGGCACCCTTGATTGCTATGTGTAAGGACCACTCCAGGGAGAACACATCATGTATCAAAGGGCTCTAAGTCACAGTATGGAGTTCTGGGCAGGAGCTGGAGCCTGGCAGGTTCAAAAGGGAACCAGCAGGCAGCTTGAGGAGCTGGTGGGATTGACCATTGCAAGGCAAGGATGCAGGAAAACAGCAAGTTTACCTTTTCCTCTTCCTTTCCCCACTGAGCTGTTGGAGTGGGTCACGAAGATGATCAGAGGGATAAAGCATCTCCCTTGTGAGGACAGGATGAAGGAGTTGGGGCTGTTCATCCTGGAGCAGAAAAGGCTCAGGGGGGACCTCAGAGTAGCTTCTCAATACCTAAAGGGGGGTAAAAAAAGGCTGGGGTAGGACTTTTTAATAGGGTCCAGGATGGCAGAACTAGGAGGAATGGATGCAAATTGGAAGAGGAGAGATTTAGGATGGAGATAAGAAGGAAGTTCTTTATGGTGAGGGTGGTGAGATACTGGAACAGGTTTCCCAGAGAGGCTGTGGATGTCCCCCCCCTGGAGGTGTTTAAGGCCAGGCTGGATGAGGCACTGACCAACCTGATCTAGTGGGAGGTGTCCTCAGCAGCCTCAGAGATTTAGGCTGGAGATAAGAAATAAATTCTCCAGTGTGAGGGTGGTGAGAGACAGCATGTAAGTACACATCCCCAGTTAACACAAGCTCTGTGCAGCAGCTTATTGGCATCATCCTCCTCTATCACTCTTGGACATGCCTTATAGTATCACTGATGGTAAATTATTGACACTAAATTATTTTCCCAGGTTATTACAGTCTGTCTGGTGGAAATGGAGGCAGATAACTCAATGGCTCAGCCAATGAGCAGTCAGTGCTGGCACTCTGGGAGGTGGAAATGGCTTTTTGAGGCAGTTCCTAGAGAATTGATTAGCACTTGGCTCATTAGCTCAATGGCAATCAATGGCTCTAAACAGCTGAGATACAATTCTTGCACATCACAGTTGCATAATAAAAATCCTTATGACAGATTTACTTGGCACACACTTTGCAGCACAATATTCCACGTGAGAGAGGAGATTTGAAAGAGCTGGGAGGTTGAAAAGGGAAGAGATAGAGCAGGGAGAGTTCAGCAGATCCCAGAGGTGCTCAGCACCTTGCCCATGCCAACCCTCCACCGCTCCAGCTCCAGCAGGCTCTGGGATTGCCAAATAGTGCTGATGGCTCCCTGCCACATCCACAGCAGGAAGGATTTGTCCTGTCATCAAGGATACAGCATGGATGTTCAACTCACCCTTGAATGGGGCCAAAAAAACATGATGCAAAGACTCAAATCCAGCTTGAAAAGTAAAGTGGCTCAAAGCTAGCTCAAACACTTCCTGTTAGCATTCAGGGAAATTTAAAAAAAAAAACCCCTCCAAATAATTTTTAAACAACTAAACCAAGCCATGATCACTTTAAACCTCTCTAAAGTTTTGACCTCCTCTACAGAAGATCCTTCTCTCTAGTGAAGAAAACAGGGAAGTGAACTTCAAGAATGCTCTTGTAGCTCACTGCCACGGAGAATAGGTCTCACTACATGGTCCAGCAAAGAAGGATGAAGTGCTTTGGGGGAAAAAGCTTCAGAGGCAGAACTGAACTCACACCTTACCCATGGAAGCACCCAGAGAACAAGCTGTTGAGGTTTTTTGTTCAGAGAGTGGTGAATTCACAGGGAACATGTGAGCAACACAACTTGCTGTAAGGGCACAACAGGGCAACACTCATGGCAGTGACTCCTGGCCAGAGTAGGGAAACTGCCATAGCAGGACATGAGCCCAAAGGGTGGTACCAAGAAAGAAAGAGCAATATGACACATCCCCTGGTCCCCTAAAAGCAGAAGGTGTGAAGGAGAAGGCACTGGGACAGGTTAGCAGCAAGCAGAGTTCTACCCATAATGATTAATTTAACAAATAATTAAATGAGAAATTGTTATATGTGGCTGCAGTGGAGTTGTACCTTTATACTAAAGGCTTAATGAGAATAATTCCTGCAGGCTTTCCCACATGTCTGTGAGCCAGGCTCTGGGAATTTGGCTGCTAATGAACTTCTGAATGGTAAGTGATAATTGGGCAAGAGATTCAGCAGAAGAAGATGCTGCTGGGAACAATTCAGTGACAAAACTGGTACCAAAGGAGCAAGGAAAACTCCTCCGAGAAACCAAATCCTGGCTTAATGTTTTTCTGAGTGACACCTCCATCAATGTTCATCAGTTCTCAGAAACTCTCAGACTTCCCCAGACCTTCACCCCCTTTTTTCCTAGTAAAACATTAATTACATTAAAAAGAAAACACAGGAACAAAACCTTGGTGAAAGAGACTTGGATATGGCTCCTTTTTCCATTTATGTGAAGAAGAATAAGCCAGAGGAAGCAAAGTGAATGAAGTTTGTCTTTCACGGCTGAATTAACCCAGGTTTCATGGGACTAACACAGCATCTCCCAGGTCCTGATGAGCCTTTGATAAAGCATCTGATAAGGATCTTCATTCTCTTGGTACTGGCTGATAAACAGCCCAGTAAAGAGCTGAGATACATTGAGTAAGTAAGAAACCTCAGAAGCAGCATCCATGGAAGCAAGACAGGCAAAGTTTAGGTTATCCAAAATCCATCACAATGCAAAGACATTTTAAGACTCATATACCTCAGTTATGACAGAAAATATTTACTTTAAAAACTGGACAAAATTTTACATATGGGTTTCATTCCCTTGCTCTCCTCCCTCTAGGAACTGTAAAACTGCCACCATGCAAAACAGCACCCTTATTTATTTTGAAAAATATTCCTGATTATTTTTTTTTGTGCTTTGCAAATGTGTTTAGTGCTGAAAATGAATGTGAAATCATTAAATCACGAGGCTGCTAAAATATCAGTGGAATTTCATGACAGATTGCATAAAGCAAAAATTAAGTTTCCTTAATTGTTAATACACTTAGATGTAAATAACATTTCATTTTGGAGCAATTGCTTTATGAATCTCTAACTCTTATTTAATTAATCAATACACTTTGCATCAGTGACAAACCACATACTCAGCAGATTTAAAGGCACGTGCTCTATTATGGGACCATTAAGTGTTGCTTTACTAGAGATTTAATAAATAACAGCAATATTCTAACATGAAAAAAAACCACCAGAGCTGTGTTTGCAGGGGCATAAATCGTTGCACAGTGGCATTTATAAGTCAGAACACACGTATTTCATAGAAGACATGAAGTAGTGCTGAGTTTTGCTTTCTAAAGCCAAAAAGAACATTGTTTGCCATAACCCATGGTGCAGCAGAATGAGCCCCTGAAGGGTTCTCTTGGAGAAAGTACAAGAGCTCAACTGGTGTCATGGCTTGCCTTCGCCCCAAGAGCCATGCCCAGCACTCAATCCACCTCCCCAGTGCAATGAAACATCAAGAATGGCTAAAAAAAAGGCATGCAGAGAGGACTAGGAGGAGATTAGTGTAGTGGCAAGACCCCTTCTTGCAAATGAGGAAATGTATCACAGGAAGGTGACAGATTTGCAGAGAATCAAAGCAAGGCAAGGAGGGAGAGCCAAGAGGGGCACTGCTTACACAGGGAACAGACATGGGATCAATTCTCTCTCTCTCTCATTTGGATGCCTTTGAACAGCTCAGCTTCTCAGCATGGCGCATCTTCAGATAGAACCAGAGAAATGCAGAATGATGTGGGTTGGAGGGATCTTAAAGCCCCCCCTCCCAGTCCCACCCACATCCCACCAGCCCAAGTTGCTCCAAGCCCTCTTCAATCTGGCCTTGAACCCCTCTATAAGGATGGGGCAGCCACAGCTCTTCTGGGGAACCAGGGCCAGGGGCTCACACCCCTCACAACAAAGAATTTCTCCTTGAAATCTTATCTAAATCTTTCCTATTTTAGGGTCAAACCATTCCCTCCCATCCCATGGCTCCCTTCCCTGACGGGAGTCCCTCCCCACTGCTCCTGAAGCTCCTTTAGGGCGTTAGGTCTCCCTGGAGCCTTCTCTTCTCCAGGCTGAACAACTCCAACTCTCTCAGCCTGTCTTCATAGCATCTCTGTGGCCTCTTTTAGGGCTTGAAAATCATCAATGTATCTTATCCCCACTGTTATTCACCTCAAATAAGTGCCAGTGCCAAGAGGCTGCAGCTGTGGGGATACCCCACACTCACCATGAATGCAGGGAGCAAACAGATCATCTAATCCCACACCACCATCAGGTCATCCAGCAAATCTACTTTGATCCATGAAAAAAATCCACTAGATTTCCTTTATAGAAGATTTCATGGGGCACACAATGTGGAATAGGAACAGGCTTGATGCAGGATGCAGAAAACCAACAGCTCCTCTCACCTGGCCATGGCTTTTTAGGACTGTCCACCCTAGAGGAAACTTTGAACAAAGAAACAAAGAGCCCATCCCTTCTACCACTGCTCCACACACAACCAGACAGCTGGGTCTAGGAAAGATTATGTATTTTAATCAGCCCTGAGCTGATGTAGCTGCTGATTTTTATAAACGACATTAAAATAAGGGAATGTTTCAGCAATAATGTCACATTATGACAAATCATTGGTTTGACTGCTTCCTCATAAAATAATGCATGAATAACAAGAAGCATATAAAACCAACCCTCTGGAAAACCAGAAATATTTTTCTGGGTTCTGAAAACATTTAGCGTAGAATTTCAGAACTTAGAAGCGTCTCAGCTGCTTTCATCACACCCTCGGAGGCTTCTTCTGAAATAAGAAAAACAGAGAGATCCATTGGGTTACCTTCAATCTACCAACAAAGAGGTGCTGGGACAACAAACCTTGTGACAGATGGGTCACCATGCTGCCAAATCCTCAGGTCATTCACTTGATAGCCCAAAGTAGATGCCAAAACATCTCCTTGGGAATTTCCTGCCTCCACCTGCAGCTCCAGCCCAGCAGGTGTTGACTGTGGGGGTGTGAGTGTGACCAGGAAGATGCTGGCAGGAACCAGTAACACCCCCTCTCTGGAACTGGGCTCCCAGTAAATACTATGCACAAGAGGAAGGCTTGCTGGAGCAGTTATAAAATCATAGAATG
>VZTY01007219.1:0-15296 GCA_013400935.1 Turnix velox
GGGTAGGGCTTTTTAATAGGATTCATGACAACAGGACTAGGAGTTGTGGATGTAAATTGGAAGAGGGGAAATTCAGGATAGATATAAGAAAGAAATTATTTATGGTGAGGGTGACAAGACACTGGAACAGGTTGCCCAGAAAAGTGGATGCCCCCTCTCTGAAAGTGTTTCAGGCCAGGCTGGATGAGACACTGAGCAACCTGATCTAGTGGAAGGTCTCTTCCAACCCAAACCATTCTATGATTTTCTTGGAGCCACAAAGGTGCTCGGAAGGATGGTCTGTGGAATTCCATTAATACAGCTCATTTTCCCACTCAATAAAATGTATTTTACTGTTGTTTGCTAGCATAGCTGTTCTTGCTGGCACACTTTCTATGTTCCTATGGTACAAGGAATGATTTTTGATAATTGGTATTTTCTTCTGACACTTTTAACACACCATTCATTTGGTGCTGATTTTATCAGTGATCTGTATTTCCCAACCCACAGCATAAAATAGACTAACATTATACAAATTTTCAGTTAAATCTACAGAGGTTTGCAGTATCTGTCAGTATTTACAAATAAATAATCTTGATTTTCCGATGAAGATACTCTTTCCTCATTACTTATTTTGTTATTAGTTTGTATGATGCACTTAAACTAGCTTTGGTCATTTAACACCTACTTTGAATTTTTTCCTGTGCTCTACAAAGAGTCAGATTTTGCAGAGTGATGTGAAAGCCCTACTTGAAAAGAAGCATCTCTTCATACAGTTCCCAACTTCATGTGAAAAAGCAGAAGACAGGTGAGAGTAGTAGGTATAAGAGAAAGCACTAACTTCATGACTATTCCTTCAAAGCTTGGGCTACTTCTGAAGTGATCCACCGTACCTTGTAGCATCAGGCAGCTCTCCGGAATGTCTCTATAGACAGGTCACAGCTCTGTAATTTTTATTGCAGTAGAAATACCTACGTTAAAACAACAGCGTCTTCTCTAGAGCATATTGATTTTTATTCATGTATTTATTTAATCTGTCTCTCTCGATGAAATCTGAAGTCATTGTAGTTCCTGAGTAACAAAAAGTTCCCGAGTAACTTTTGTGTTTTTATACTTCATCTGACAGTGCTGATTGACAAAGACCAATCTCCCAGATGGAAGCCAGCTACTTTGCAAGAAGTCAGTGATGAATTTGTGAACGATTGTTTTAGGACACTGGGAAACAACGATCTCAAGTTGTAAAGACTGAGCCTATTAACATCTTATATATTTGATTAATTATCTGATATAAAAGTAAGAGTATGATGAAGTTTGTCAAGACTCATTTAGGTGGTCTGAGATTTGTAAGTCTGTGTTTTTGCATTCAGGAATGTTCTCTGTTGTTATGCTGCTGAAATGCTGGTTAATAAGGGGGGAAATCACTTTAGGGCAAATTGTTATTTTTTACTGTTTTATGCAATGATTAACATTTAATTTGTGCATCAGCTGTTAATTTAGGAGGAGCCTTTGCAGGAAACAGCATAGTTAAGGGATGACTTCAGAAGCAGGAAGTTGGGAGGTCTTCACGCTCCTTTCTCTGTCACTGATTTGTTAAATTGAGATTGTGCCTCACATTCCTTAAATACTGAAAATAAGGTAATGCTTTAAAACAGTCAGAGCTACAAAGGAGAATATAAGGCATGCTGAATCTTTGGTGTTACTCTTTTAAATAAAAGGACAGGCTGCCACATTATTTGTTTAAGAAATTTTACTGTTGGTTTAACAGTTTGTCTCACTATGTGATGTAAGCATTGCTGCCAGATCCTGCAACACTGTTCTGCTTGCTTATAAACCCCATTTTTAAAAAATGCCATTGCTGGATTGAACTGCATCATTGGAGGACAGTGATATGTACCAAAGGTAATAAATAAGGTTAACATCTGCTGCTACATGGATCATAACATTTTCTTTAAATTTATTAAATATGCATAAAAATGCCTAGTCATACATGCACTAAAGGTTTCTGGATTCTGATGCTAGTAATACTTGAAGTAATATGACATAGCCAGAGCCCCTGGACAGAATTTTGCATCTGGTTGAAGTAAAATTAGGTTTTTTATTTGGAGTACAATGCATAGCTACTATTTTTCTTCAGCATTGACTGCATGGGTTTTTTATGGCCAATCAAGTAATATATCAATATCTCTTCTTAGTTGGTTCTACAGTTATAGGGAGATCACAAATACAAATCTGGACTTCTCTGAAGATAACCTGATGAGACTAGAGGGAGAAAGCTTAGTCAGTAATCAGCACTGTAGAATCAAAAAGCTACAGCAAGAACCTTTATGGAGTTTTCAGCATTGGTCAGTTTTTATTCCCAACAGTAATGGCTACACTGGCTTAAGGCTCCTTTCTTCCTAGAAGCTGCTGCCTATAAACAAAATCCAGGAAATTAGCATCAAGGTGAAGTACTACAGTGACTTCCAAAGAATTAGAGGTGAGCAAAATGGAGAGAAAAGAAAAAACAGCACTTTGCTTTGTCACTAGAATCTTAAATATAAAATTGTTAACATTTAACTGGCCAGTTAAATGTATATGTTACCATGTACAGATTTGTTATAAACAGACAAAAAAATTCAGAGTTCTCATTAATATCTCTAGGGTACCTTCTGAAAATTACTTGAATTTCTACCTTACATTGGTTCTGCAATAAACATAAACTTCTCCCCTTATTTAATTTTGTTGTTGACTTTAGGTTCTTGAACAACAGCTATTTTAAATTTATTTTTAAAATTGATTCAGTCCATTATTTTTGTCAATGACTACATTTAATGAAAACCCTGAGGAGTAAGGATCATGCCTTCTCTGTATGAAAAGGTTTTAAAACATTTTAGCAAGAGTATACTTCTGAATCAGTAAACTTTGACTTGCATTTGCAGTTGCTTCCCAAGTTAATGTGAACAGCGGTTAGGCCAAACATATGGTAACAAGACTGTCCAATCAGTGCATTTTATCAAACAAGAATCTTACAAGCAGATGGTAAGTTTAATTTTATTTGATCCACAAGAAAGTATTTTCCACAAAAATATTGTAAAAATATATTGCAGAGTGTTTTATTTGGGAATACTGGTGTCTTACTCCAGAAATGTCACTTTTACAAAGTTGTGCTGCAGTTCATGTGTTTTGAACCATTATTAAGAGTATCAAGTCAGTCACATAGTACTCATTTGAACTATGCTTATGTTTCTTGGAGAAGATATAAAGCAAATGCATTTTTAACTCCTAAATAGAAGTAAATGGTTTTGTGGAGTATGCCAGTCTCATACTGGAGTGTCTTTATTGCACAAAATCAAGTCAAAGAATTGGTGTCAATTTAGCCACTGTAAGTGGCTTTATAAAACTAGAGCACAGTTCAGAGTAGTCTAATGATAAATGAGCAGGTGTAATTTTATATAGAGAAAGAAGTCTTTATTTTTCTTATTATTATATATTGTCCCTATTAAAATATAGCAGAACTCCGGAATGAGTTGTCATTTCATCTCTCACCAGGTTATAATATTAAACTGGGTCTTTATTATTATTTAAGGGTAAGTGCTTTATTTATTAGGGACAGGGTTTTTGTAAAATATTATTTTGCTGATAAAAATGTGTCTCCTCTTGTTTGTAAGCTTGTTTCCAAGCTTGTATGCTTTCCATTTGCTGCATACTTTCTCTGAAGTGCCAGTGTCACAGAAAACATCATAAACCAGCTGGAATTGCACTTCAGGTCAGTTTTAATGAGGGAAGACAATCTTTATGGTTGCAGGTAAGGGACTGTTTGGACACAACAGGCAGCAGGCTGACTGGCTGCTGTGTTCCCAGGGCTCTCTTGGCATCACTGCTGCTGTCCCGCATAGCCCGCACTCCAAAAAGGAAGTGCACCATGATGCACATTTAATCATTCCAGTGTGACCTTCTCCTTTGTGTAAGTTTTCACTGCTTTTAAGTACAGATGCTACCACTCAACTTGAAGCTATTTGACTATATTTTACAATTCTGCCTGCTGCTGAACTGCAGTGGCAGCTTGCCAACAAAGAAGCTGTTTTCAATAAGTGCATCTGATTCTCTAACTCCAGAAGAGTGACAGGTGCTCAGGCTACATCCAAAGAAAGGATATGACCTATTGTGACGGAGGGCACTACAGTACTATCTCTCCATGGCAGCCACTGAGGTGCAAGGGTTAAGGCAGATGTACCTAAATGCACTCTCAAAGCAAATGTGATTTGCTATCTGCTCTTCACCTGTCTGGCAAATAATGTCTGTAGAGTTTGGTGCACTTTTTTTTGCCTATATTTTTTTTTAAATTGTATTTGGGATTGCTAACATTCTTGAGCCAAGACTAATGTTACAGAAATGCAGGCCTTTTTTTTTTTTTTTGTAATAAAGCTCTATTTTAACTATAGTAAGGATAGAAATCTTTTTTAATGCCGTGGGTAAGCATTATCCAATTAATGCATACTGATCTAATCAGTGTTTTGCTTTTTAATCTACTTTTGGAATGAATTTACTCTATATGGCATGGAGTCTTCTTAGAGCAAAGGAAAAGTATGATTTCATGTTGTGTGTGCTTGAGAGCTTCACGGAACATCACTGTTAGTAGTGAAATTTAAATGGACCACTGGAGAATACTATGTTACCTCAAAAAAGATGTCATCACAACATTAGCAGAGTTTTTTTCCCCTTTTTCAGCAAATGCCAGAGAAAAGTCTTACTGGCAAGGTCTGATCAATGTGAATTAATGGCAGTCTTGTGCTGTGTTTCAAAGAAGTATTTTTCAGCATTTATTCTTGACACTTTCTCCAAGTGAATTTCAAATAACCAAGTCTGTGTCACAAACTTTGCAAAATGGCTCAATGAATAGACTGTCTTAGATGTTTAGGCTAAAAATAATGACTTGCACAGTCCTCTTTGCTGGCTTGCTGTGGCTTCTTATCAGTTACTACACCTGTACGAACCTTTTAAAAAAAGTAAGTTGCTTGCCAGTATGGAAAGCATTTTCTATAAAATAAAAACGTAAAATGGAAAGCACTCTGATTCAGGAAAAAAAAATATTGGCCATAACAAAAACGAACAAACAAGTACTGAAAAAACTCAAGGTTCTACAAGGCATCCAATCAGTATAAAACATCAGCAAAACAGCATGAAATGTCTATGATAAATTCATCCCTTTTTGGTATTTCGGCTGCTAGTTATAAGCAAAGCAGGTCAGGCTGCAAGTCCTGGAGAAGCAGGTGATGGCCCTAAAGAACCTCAGGAATATGTACTGCCCAAAGGTGTTTAAAATTTAGAGTGAGCCACAGGTCCCATGAAATACATAGTCCTAAAACATCATTGCACCTTTGAACATTAATTTCACTAGTTAGTAGTTTTTGCACGCCTACCTGGGTTACAGTAAAAAAATTAAAGCCCCCAAAAACCAGCACCCTAATTCCAAAGGAAAAAAACAAAAACCTCAAACCAAAACCCACTTTGGGCTGAACATATGTAATTAAACTCTCTCACTGCAGGATTTTAGAGAATAGCCTTCATGCATTTACAAAATTGAGAGGATCTGTTAATTTATAATGCACTCTTTGTCAATATTGTGACGTTTCCATATGGTCCCCTGAATACAACTTGGTTTTATAAAATGCTTCTTGTCATCTTCATTATTTTGTGGCTGACAGATTTTGTAAGGTTACCTTTGCTGTGTGTGAACCTTGGTTTCTCTCTGTGCCAAGCACAGAGAGTTCTTTATTCATGTACCACTGGTATTTTATGCAGTACATAAAAATATTCCATGCTTTGTTCTTCAGCATCTTTGGGGCCTCTGTGACAGTGCTTGTACAACTGTAGAGCAGCCATATTCTTGTCCTTTTTTTAACACTGATTTCTGATCACATTCAACGCATACAAAGACAAAATGCACTCAACATACAACTGATGACAAGTGATACTAGATTAATAGATTCTACTGTAATCCCTTTAGTTTTTTAGCAATACTATATTTTTTCAGTCTCTCCTTGCAAACACATTCCTACAGTGGCATTATGCTTGAATCACAGCTGATTTTACTTTATGTGCACTAGTACCAAATACAAACTACTTAACAGAAAGGACACCAGCTGTGAAGACAGTCCTTGCCAGCTGGGGCTCAGGGTGCATCGCTTTCGATGTAAGGGATATCACTGTATTTGCTCTCAGTCACTGCCCACTGTTTCACTGCCTGATCAAGAATCTCATGGGAGAGACGCTGTGCATAGTCTAGGACCGCTTTGCTTGATGGACCTCTCTCATCCAACTTTGCTACTATCAGTGATGATTTCTCCCCAGTTTGTCCTTCATTGCCTCCCTCAATCAGTTCATCCTGGATAGCACTTGAACCTGTAAAGGCATTCTTGGATTTGATGCATCCCATTGTACATTTGAAAATGCAACAGCAAAATTCAGTTTAACAGCATGTTTTGATAACCTGGAAACGATGTTCTTATTTGATGCACAGTGTTGCTGCTTCTTGCCAGTGGTTCCTGGTATTTTGAAAGAACAAAATGTCTCCTTTTGTGCTTCTTTACTTCTGAAGAAATCTGTCAAAATAGCGTTTCATATAAATGCAATAGTTGCCATATTCAGTGAGCTCAAAGGAAAGCTAAATTCACTACAGGCACTTGTAGAAGCAACTTCTGTAAATTTCTGCATAGCGTGCGTAAAATGTTTGTATCACTAACATCCATCTACTTCAAGTAGGTAAAGCTTGACCTGAATTCAAGCTGCCTTTGAATGCAATTCCCAGGACGTGATGTAAGTTACCTAAGAATGTAAAGGTCTTAGAAAAAAACCCCAAACTGTTTCTTCCAAACTGACAATGGAGTGCTATTTTCATGAATCTGTAAACAAATAGTTTAACTCCATTGACTTGCTGCTGAATACAAACCCAAAACACCCCACAGAAGCATCACAACCTCCACCTAACAAAAGTCTTGTGTCATGGCTGTGGAACACTCTTTGGTACATGATTTTCAGTGTCACTCTGCTGCTGCTCAAGGATGCAGTCAGGAGAAGGTTAATGAGAAACATGCTTTTTGGCTTTTCCCTTCAGAGGTTAATGAAAGCAGCTGTAGACTGCTGTGTTTGAGGCAGGTGTGACAAAGCACCACTCTCTACTAAACCTCTGGATCTAGAGAAGGGACAGCAAGGAATGAAACACCAGACAGGGTCCCTTTGTTAAACTCCACAAGAATCAGAACTGCTCAGCCCCAAATTCCGGAATATTTTTTTTGTTTTGTTTACTGGCATACAAAGCTGCTTTTCAGGCTACTTCCATTACCCATGCAAACCAGAATCTCATGGTAGGCCTTTCCTTGGCATGACCTCACCTGCTTATCAGAGTTACAAGACAGCACAGAAACCCACTGTTCCTTACAGCTTCACCCAATGATGTTCTATTAAGGTCCACCAAGGTTAAAGCTCTTTTTGTAAATAGCCTTTGAAAATATCATCAAGGCAAAGATATTAAGCTTTATTCAATTGCTTCATAAGCTGAGGGAAATAGGGGCTCCAGTCCAGAAATCTTATCACTGGTAAATGTTTGTCATGGAAATTAATCCCATTTGCAAGCAAATGGTGTTTCACAGGTAGAACAGGACTTCCCTGCTCATGAGAACCAAGTTCATGGTGACAAGCTCTTCTCTTTCTGCTAGTTCATGAAAACATCACTACCTGTTTAAAGAGCCATTTGTAGGACTGAAGTGCCAGCACTCAGAAGTGCTGACTGGTGTTCGTGGCAGAACGTCAGACCTGAAGAACTTCTGAAGCCACAAAGTACCTACAAAGCTAAAGATACGAAAATGCGTTTATCAGAAAATTTCAGTTTTAGGGAGATGTTTATAAACCACTTTAACAAAATTCAGCATGCTTTTTTCTGTGCATAATGACATGCTGCATGCAGCATGTATAGTTACAAGCCTGTAACAAACCCTCCTGCTAGCATTTGTAGTTGCACCCAGCACAGAGAAGAGGCTATCAGTGAGATTTTTCTTGTAACAACTTGACTAAATGACTAAAAGGAAAGATTCCGCATTTATCTCTATGGAGATTTTTTTTTTAAAAAGTGAGTTTATGCCCATGTCTATACTGATAAACTTAAAGACCAGAGGCCAAGGAAGTAACTGAAAGCAATTCAGACATCTGAATAATTTTAAAACTTCTAATATTACTACATTATGTATGTTTCCTTTCAGTATTTACTATTAACAGAACATATTAATAAAAATAATTTCCACTTGCTCTTCTGGACAAATATGTAGCATCTATAACCCAACACTGCTGACAGCTGGAAGCTGCAGTCTTCATTCAACAAAGATAATACACAAGCTTCAGCGGGAGGTACACAGATATGCCATCTAATAATCCATTCTCACTGTGCTCCTGATAACAATTAGGAGTTTTAGTTTAGACATCGTGTCTTCCTTCGGCATAGCCAGAACTGTAAGTATTGTAGATTTAAACCTTGGATTCCCCAGCCATACACATGTTCTGTGCCGGGGCTGCTGTAACAATATATTTTACCAGGGTTTCATCCCTGACAGTTTATTTAATGACTATTCAGATTTGAATTTTTTTTATCTACTTTTGGAGACATATTCTTCTATATGTCATCCCTTTTTTTGGTGCTTTTTAAAGGAGGTGTTTTGAATTGTACCCAACTTTAGTTAGTATTTTAATGGTTTTAAGATGTTTTTGTCCTACAGCTGGTAATTTCTTTTTCTGTTCTATTGGGGAACACAAGCAGAAGAGTTAATGTCTACCAAAAAAAAAAAAAAGGGAATGCTGAGTAGAAGGAGGACAAGTATCTCCTAAAGCAAGTGGGAGAAATTCCATAGGCCAGCATCTTCCTCCACAAGATATACCTTTCTTCCCACATTTTTTCATCTGGGCTGAATCAACTGTTTGCCTGTCCTACAGAGAAGAAGGGGTGGGCTATAAAATTTCTAGACAGCAAAGCATGCAAGACAACTGAATTATTCCACATTGACTACAAGTTGAGCTTAAAAGCAAGACCTTAGTTTAAATTCTTGACAGTTGGTAATTTCATTTTTTATACAGTGCAGTACTCTCCAAGTTGCTGCAATAAGTTTTACAGTTTGCCCGCTCTGCTTGAGTTGGTGTCACATAAATGATCACTACAGTCTTCTGACTGCTTTCTTGTTTTTGTGACAAGCATTGCTTGTACATACATGGTGAAGTGCTGTTCGAATCCTCTCACTGAAACTCATCTCCAAGAGTGTTAAGTTCTGACAGGGATTTTAACAACTCCAGCTTTCCACAAAATGCTCACACTCTTGGAAAGGGTGAAGGACAATACAATAAACAACACAGTTCGTTTTACTCCCAGCATGACGTTTCGGTCAGGAACTCCACAATTGAAAATTGTCTGATAGGGAGGGGTCTGTTTCTTTCAGTGTACAAGCTCTAATCCTTTGCAAGTTGTGTCTCAGCAACCACTGCATAGATGGTTTGAGGCTCAGGCCAAATCCTCTGCAGATGCAGTTTCCCACGTCATGAGCTGCTGTGCTCAGCTGCAGCCAGAGGTCAGGGAGCTGCAATCTGCTCAGTTATGCTGTCAACCAGGAATTAAGGCAGCCCCATCACCTATCTTAATAGATTTCTCCTTAAATTCTGATTTTCCAGTAAGTGAAATGTTGATGTAATTAATCTGCAAAATACAGGTTCCTAGTTAATGCTCAATTTCAGTGGGGAAAAAAGCCAATATGCTTTTAAATCCCTCATTTAATTTCAATACTGTAAACAGTGTTTATTATTTTAAGAAGATTCCTGCAAACAATCAATACTCTTCCATTTCCCTGATTATTCACCATTGCCTTGAGATGGAAGCTCTGGGGGACAAATTTAGGTGTTATTTCATGCTATTTACTACATGTGTGGCCTGTGGTAATACAGGGAGAGAGAAAACACTGAGGGAGTACCACACAGCTGAACTCACCTGGCATGAGAGGGCTAAGTAGTCTCTTTGCCAGCCTGGTTACATGTTTCGTGCCAAGGTGAGTTCATTTCTAACCACTGAAGGAAACAAAACAATAGTCAAACGATGTATGCAGTTCACTATTATACAATACAAAATACAGGAAGAAAGCATTAATAGCATGACTGCAGCTTTATTTAGATAAACAAGTTACTAATAAGAAATAATTACAAAAGGATAAATGTAACTCTTACCTAAAAGTAAGAGTTTTTCCTGTCTGTAATATGTTGAAGGCACACATAAGATCAAGAGATTTACTGTTATGCAACATCTCTAGCAATCACAGGCAAGTAAGTTCCTGCTAAAGTTGAAATGGTTTCCATCCACAAGACCTCTGACAAGATGTCCTTGGAGTTCAATGCTGTCTGCAAGACATTGCTTTGTGTAATACTTTCTGTATAGAAGTCACCAGAATAAAAATAAGTCATACTTTCAAAATAGCTTAGTGTAGCTTTTCTCAGTTGAACACAGCAAGTAATTTCTGCTGTGATGGAGCCAGGTTCCTCACTGTCCAAACTCTTAGGTTCAAATATGACTCCTTGTAACCCTGTTCCACCCAGAGAGGCTTTTTGTTTTTTCTTTGGTATCCGTAAGAGAAGCTCAGTGTTCTACTTACCAAAAACACATCTGCTTTTAGCAAGTTGTCTCCCCTGTCCCCAGTACAGCATAGGCAGCTTCACAACCAGGACTCTGCCACAGGAACCAATAAATAAAACTTAGCATTTAAGAAGAAATCAAAGTTATGCTTATCACAGAATTAGCTGAATCTGTAGTGCTGGTCTGCAAGAAGTCTTTCTTCCTTTTCACCCACAGCACTTGACTTTGCTGAATGTAAAAGGATGGTACAGCACTTAAGAAATCAGATGGAATGGCAGGCTGCAACAATTTATACACAGCACTTAACTCTGGGCATTCAGAGGGGCCACTGCTTGGGCAAGTGGCTCCTGTACAATATGCAGGATACCACACTTCTTCCTTCTGCTGCAAGTGCAGTTAAGGATGATTTCAGCCAGGATAAAGGAAGAGTAATATGCCAGCATCTGGAGTGCCCCATCTTTTGCCTAGGCTTGAAAAGTTCTCCCCTCTTTTTGTTTCCCTCACAGAGTTTCTGCTGCGACCTTGACCTTCACCATCTTCCCTCTGTAAGGGGAAGAGCCAGATGATCACAGTGCTGTCACAACCATGGAAACAATAAGCATCATTCTTTGGAACAAAAATAATCCAACTCAAGGCAAATTACACAACTGATGTACTGGCAGAGGTAAACTGAACAGCATTTAGGCATCCAGACCTCTGAAATGCACCTAATCGTGTTAAATATTTACATTCTTGACCTAATAATGGAGAGGAACAGAAACCCAGAACATCTTGCATCTGCCTTTCCTCTCCCTTACAAGGTAGAGCATAGTTCAGGATGATACGTGATACTTTTCTTATGTACCTTCTGCAGTTTTGAGCAGAGCAACAGCACATAAATGGTGAAGGGATGAATCACTCAGTGCACCACATCACCTCCAGCACTTCAGGACTTGAGCTGCCCCAGGCAGGGGCTCTCACAGTGCTTTTAGAGTTTTGCCTTTCCTTGACATCCAGTTTTATGTAAATTCTACAGCGCAGCTGCACTGGAATAATATTTCTTCTAAAGACTCCTTCTAACCACAGGAAAAGGAAGTTTTAAAAAGATGGAGTTTTTCAAGACTGACAGAGTTCTCAAGCAATTGCTGAAATACTTAAATATCCCCAAACAACGGAGGCAACATGGAACAAAGATGAAGCTCTCACTACTCCCAGGGCCATACTCTCCCTCTCCTGTCTCTTACTGCCAACAAGACAAAAGAGCTACAGATTGGGAAGGGCTGAATGCAAAAACAACTGCTGTGCAGGATTAGCCTGTAGATGAAAGTCTCCCAGTTATCTGTCTCTGGCACCATGTTGAAATTTCAGTGGCTTGTGTTTTTTTCCCTCCTATGGCCAGAACTGATAAAACTTTTGCAGACTTCTAAGCCAGTTCATAGCTGACTGGGGAAAAACAACACACCTATCAGAATCTTTAGAAGGCTTTTCAGTAAAGGGATAGTTGATGCAGCAAGCAAAAATGAAGTACAGCAAAGAACCTTTAGGTGAAAAAGCACTATTAACAATATTAAGTACAGTCCCCAGCAGTCATGAGTTTCTATCCAAGAAAACTAACTTGCTAGATATATACTTAGTGTCTGTCTGATTTCATGAAAGTAATACAGTACCAGTCAGTCTGTCCTCAAATCCTCCATTACAGCAGTTTATGTACCAGAATTGCAGTTCAGAGAGCAGCCTGAAGGCAAGAGGAGAAACATATGCCGAGAATTTCTCCTGACCTGTAACTTAGCTGCTTATCCAAGCAGCCATATATATTACTATTTTGGAGAAAATATGAACTGTGTATTAATTCTGTATTTTCAGTGGGTGATGGTTGTTCCCCACCTCTCCCCCAGTATCTCAGAATTCAAGCAAATAGACATTTCTCAGTAGACTCTGCCAGACCATGGACAAGGGAGAGTCATTACCTTAATGTGCCCTCACACAAGAGTAGATTGTCTAATCTCTATGGGAGCCTGTTTTCTGGTTAAGAGTGATCACTGGAGTTTCCTTAGCAAGTGAGGTTGTATAAAAAGGAAAGTCATTAACAAGCTATGTCTGCAGGAAGTTTGGCTAAAATTGAAGAAATTCAATCACAGGAATTACAGAGAAATGCCTTGGTCCAGAGGAAAGAAAAGCTAAGGGTCATGGAGCAGATCTGAAACTCTTCAAGAACTCTTCAAGAACTCTTCAATGCTCAGAACTGGTAAGCAAAGAAAGACAAAAACATACAAAACAGGAGATGGAGCTGCTTCCTTGCCCTGCATAACATGGAAAGACACTGATGCAACTCATTCTGCAAAACACACAGTTGTTACATCCCCTGTCTGTATTAGTTGCAAATCTGTAGCCTAGTCAAGACCCCTAGAAAAATTTTCTCCACAGAAAGAGAAAATTCCACAGCTAGGAAAACAAAGGGTGTATTACCAAAAGGTGTCAGAGAGCCCACCTGAGTCCCACATTAAGGTTACACAGCTTTAAAGCATGTTGCTAGGTAAAAATTAAGCAGCCTGTTTAGCACAATGCTGTGATACTATTTTAAACAAAGTTACCACAAAGTTGTGATAATGTTTTGAACAAGCTAGACCAGAAAGTGGTGTTTTCCTATATACAGCACAGAACTTCATCCCTGAAAGGGAATTATGGAGACACAGCCTACATATTAAGAGCTTACCCTTCAGGAACACAAAACATCAAGCTACTCATACTCATGCTAAAACTTTGGATCGAGCCTTGATAAAGTCTATTAATGTCCTTTACAGACAAAGACAGACTGCAGCAGATGACAAATGGGGATGCATGAATCTTCACAAGCTCCACCTTCTGTTATCTCTGGTGAATGCCCAGCCTGGGGATCCTGCCAGTCAGAACTGATGAGCAGCAGCAGGTAGAACAGTGGATCAGTATCCTCTGTCTTACTGGGTCATGTTTTACCATAGTATTTGTCACAAGACTCAGCTACAAACATAGGGAGCTGCAGCTCTTAAGGCGTGAATGAGACACGTTGCTTTGCTTGGTGATGCCCTTAGGAAGGCCAAGGTCTCACTGGATTAACATCACTGAAAGTAAGAAGGAAGATGGCAAGGATCTGTCCAGGAACACAGAGCACAAGAAAGGGAGCACATGATCCCATTTTGCTCTTTAATCTCCATATACGGAAGCCAATTGTAAAACTGGGGATCAATTCAACAGAAGACCAAGTCTCACACAGGAACAATCAGGAAAAAAAAAACCCCCATGTTTTAAAATCACAACTAAATCACTAATGATTGGCATAAATCAGCTGAGAAGAGAACAAAATGAGAAGTTAATGACTAGATTCTCTGTATGAGAGCTGCCCAGAATGGTGAGAGACTATGCATCAGCCATAACAATCACTGTCTCACGACTCTCCCCTGTATTTGTTTTCTTGAATTTCATGGCTCCTCATGTGCTAGCTGCTCCTTCTAATGGAGCTGCTACCCCCACAAACAAGGAGTGGGATGGCTGGCAGTCAAGCCCACACACCCTGGCAGCATCACCAGCTCCCCATAACAGGACCCTGCCCATGGAACCCTCTAGTCCACAGGAGCATGGTGAGGCTCTACTCAGCCCCTTGTGCAACACCAAAACCAAAGTGATTTTAAATACAGAATTTTCTCAGCAGAACGAAATGTTCAGAAAAAGACTAATATATATGCATCTAGATGTTAAAAATACCACTTTGTTAAGATGACAGTACAAATCCTTTTTTCTTTTTTAAGTTACTATATTTAGAAACCTAATTTGGACTCCTACATCATTAACTATGAGGAAGCATGCAATATTTCTAAGTCATAGATCAGCCATAGCTGATCTGGCACTCCTCAATCTGTGTTCTTCAAGGTGCCACAAGAAGATATCCTTCCCTGCAGAGGTCTGCACCAAAACTTGGGAAAGCTGAAGCACAGCAGAGCAGAGACAAAGAAATCCTCAAATTTGGGCCAGCAAATACTGTTGTCTCATGCCTTCCTCACAGCAGGAAGGTGGCCGACAGAGGAAGCTGCGCCATTTACTTTTCGTCACTCCATCACTCACATTGCTTCACAGAGCACAGCCTCTTCTTGGGCAGCCCCACGGGCACCCAGATGGAGCAGCACCTGTGCTCTGCTCAGTTCTTAGGACTCTCTTGCTACAGAGTTCACTGTGAGATTACAGGACGACTAAGGCGTCACCCCGCCTGTCTTGAAAAACCTCACCTCAAAGCCTAGCTCCTTCTTTTTTTCCCACCTCAGCACAAGCGGAGGATGCTGAAGGCCACTCCTGCCGCGGCGGCTGCTCACCCCGTGTGTCACCACCCATCGTGACGCCTACCAGGGGGTCACAGCCCGTCACACTCGCAGCACCACGCCAGGCTACCATGGTCCTTCTCAGCAAGAAACCCGTCTAACATACCAGCGCCGCCGGGGTGGCTTAAGTGCAAAGAGCATGTTGCAAACGTGGTGCCACCAGCATGCCTCCGGTCAACGAGGAGAAACTCCTACAGAGGGATGCTCCTTCCTCCAAAGGTGCCGGCAGGATCAGGCCCTCGTCCCACCAACGCCGCGTCCTTCTCCCTGCATCATCAAAGATACGAAACCGCCATCAAAGTCCGTGCTATCAACAGACACCCCGGGGAACCCGCCCCGCAGGCTCCCCACACTCAGCC